>LPNX010510126.1:368986-381415 GCA_001517045.1 Pseudotsuga menziesii
CATTCCACGAATACCATAGATTCTAAACATCTCTAACTGAAAGACCCTTCGAATACCCAGCTTTCCTGACTCTCTGCATTCCACTGTGCTAGACTCTTCATGTTCCACTGCTTCCAGTTCAAATATGGAGACTTCCTCTGCTCATTAAGCCATCTATGCTGTTCGTCTCCTTCTGCGGTTTTGGTCATCAATTGCTTGAAAGATAGACATCTCGTGATTCTTCAGAAAGACCGTGTCCAATGCTGGAGTTGAGCCACTGCTTCTTTAAATTCATCGGAAGTTTACTTGCTTATACCCCCGCCGTTGCGGAAAGCTAATCGGCTTCAGTCTCGGTATTCTTCTCCGATGTATTTGCCTTAGTTGGCTGATTGTTGAGTTGTGGACTTCCGCTATTGCGGATGAGAAATACACTATGCTTCTGCCTTTGCGGCTCCCAAAGCAACTACGCGTCCGAAGTCCAAAGCGTTCCGACTGCCGATGCTTATCAGTGTTTTAGTCGCACGTGTCTTTAACCTTTCCTTTTCCACCATTGCGGCTGGGAAAGTCATTCAGCTTCCGATGTAAATATCTTCTGACTTTCGATTGCTTTGGATGACTTGTCTTTGTTGCTTCCGCCGTTGTGGCTCCCAAAGCAACTCCACGTCCGAAGTCAAAAGCGCTCCGACTGTCGATGCTTACCAGTCTTTTAGTCGCACATCTTTAACCTTTGCTTTTTCGCCGTTGCAGCTGGGAAAGTCATTCAGCTTCCGATGTAAATATCTTCCGATTTTCGATTAAGAGTTTTTCCTGCCCGCTCAATAGGATTAAGATTTTTTCCGATTTTCGATTTAGTCTGAATTTCTAGCACCTCCCACTGTTCGATTTTCTCCATTGATACCTACGTGCCTGCCTCTTTTTCAGTAGATTGCCACATCCATTTGACATCAGTTCCCCTTCTCTTTATAGCAGATTTCCATCAATGACAATACATTAAAATTTTAAGACTGAGCACTAGCTACCATCTACTAGTTCAGAACACACCACTCTAAAAGATATTCCAACATTCTCATCATTGGGACAAGGATGAGGAAATATTCAGAATAGCGTGCAATATGACTTCTTTGAATAATTGGTTCAGATAGAAGATCACAATAAGAGGAGGAAAAGGAAGCAGCAGCACCATCGAACAATAGCAACAGCAGGAAGAAATTGCTAAGAAACGAGAAGAAGAAGCCCGAAGGCTAGTAGAGGAAGCTAAAAGAAAAAGCGTGGAAGAAGACAAACTTCAACAAAAGGCCAAAGAAGAACGACTTCAAAGGGAAGAGGAAGAGAGACTACAAAAGGAAGTTGAACAAGTAGCCAAAGAATTAAGAAATAAAGAACATGAAGATAAAGACAGGGATAGTCTGGAACAGGATAATGCTCAGGATAATTTAGTAGATCTTCTGCCTACATCAATTAACATAATAACAGGAGGTCATCTCCCTCTTGCAGTTTTAGTATTAGTTCCTTTTACTTCATCCACACATCATGTCGTGGCCTTCCTAGATACGGTAATATTCAACCCAAAGAAGAAAACCATTGTTCGGAGATTAGAGAAGAGATTAAAGGTTGGCACCCATCCTGAGGTAGTCACAGTGACTGAGAAATATTTCATGAACGGCACCAAAAAATATCCAAAACTAATGGCATTAATTAATGTAGCAGTTGCTCAAGCGAATGCCGATAATATCGACAAATTGATGGTAAATGCAGATTATTACAAAGAAAAGATGATATGGATGAAAAACACTCTAGTGAAAGAAAGAGGAGAAGGCTGAGAAATAAAGAGGAAACATGAGGCTACTCTTTCATAATTTTAAAGACTCCAAAAGGCATACTAATATTTAGAGCGATAAAAGGAAGCATTGGAGATTTCAACCACAATCATGGACGGAGAAAACAAAGACTTGGAAAATAAGATTTCAGAATTAGAGGCGTAGCAATATGCAATTGACAGGAAAGAAAAATATCTAAGAGCCCGAGTAGGAGAGTTGGAGGCACAGAACAGATCACTGTAAACTCAACTTAAAACAGCCAATTAGAGACAACTTGATATCACTCCCTTCCGAGAGAAATCCTTCCTAATCCAGAGGAAAAATATGTCAAGTCCAACTGAAACTTGAGGAAGAGGTATATAAGATCAAGCAAGCAGAAACAAGATTGAAAGAAATTTTTGCATTATAAATTGATTTTAGAACAATATTACTAGAATTTGTGGAAAAGGTTCAAGGGAAGTTGACTTGGATGGAAACTAATGAGGCATTTCCTGAGCACTTGCCATAAAAGACAACAAAAGTTCTGAGAATAGAACTGGAACTTCTAGAGTTCAGTAGCAAGTCCGCTTTGACATTGACCACTGGTGTCGAAAATAATTTGTAAAGGTGTGAGGATGTTTTCAAGAGAATGCGCACAATGCATAATAAATGCTGAACCTCTTTAGTGGCAAGAATCCAGGAGTTTCCAGACAAGGATGAACACATGAAATATCTTCAAGACAAACTGCATGAGGATGAAGTAAGCATACAATAGATTGAAGGAATCACTGAAAAAGTAGTAAAATACTGTATTGCAAAGGCCTCAGTCAATAATTGTCTCTTGGAATACCTATATCGGGTAACCCCACCTAAAATGGCAGAGATAAAGTCACAACTAGTTGTCCACGAAGTGACTATAAGGTTACTGGAGCCTTTCGACTACAAAACCATTTCCGTAGAATCTGATGCGTGGAGTGAGTTCATCAAAAGACAAGATGGGCCCTCTTGAGTCTTTTTTTATCTACATGTAGCATTTTAAGTAAATTATTTTATCTTATTTCCATTTTCCTAGTGCAAGTCACTTGAGGAAAAATTTTGTAAGTGAAGGAGTCAATGAAACCCAAAAGGCAGGGGTAGTCCAAAAGTCATTTGTAAAATGTATAAATAGGAGTAGAGGATATATTAGTAGGTACTTTTCACTAGCACATAAATGTTGTTATTTGTATGAAGAATTATTTATTTTATGAATAAAGGAGAACCAAATTTTGCCGGAGGAAGGACTGTACAAGTTTCAAATGGATTGTGTGGATTGCTAATGTTGAACTACTCCTTATTTAGCTTCTGTGCAACTATGAGATCGTTATAACTTAATGAATTACTTCTGCAATGATGAATGATTTTACTTTCTGTAAGAAATCTTTTGAATACAATGAGCAATGAATTTTTTTAACAAAACGAAGCTATATTTATTTATATTTTTTGTTGTGATTATGTATGTAGAATTTGAACAACTACATGTAGGATTCAATATTCAACATTACAACAGATTACTCTGTTTGATACAAATTCTAATCCCCTTCGGGATAGGTTAGATAGATAGTTTAGAATAGATTACATTAGTTGATTTACTTTCATAGAAGTGATTGTGGGGCAAGAGCGGTAAGATGAGAGGTAAGAACCTACGCATCTCTAGTGAGGTTCTTGTTCACCAGTCACTTACATTTAGTTTAGGCATTTGCATTTCATCCTAAAACATAAAATTACATAAACGGTGAACTGAGCCGCAATCAGTAAAACAGATTTAAAATTTTCTTGTAACTCTACGGTGGTCGGGCCACTGACCGTCCAGATTCCCCATACCAAAAAGTTAACGATCTAGTTGGGAATGATTATTGGGGAGAATCCCTACTGTCAGTACCTAGAATTTTCCAGGAATCAATAGAAGGCTGAAAAAAGGATCCTGCATTATGTGCAAGGAACCAGACACTTCAGGGTACACTATGTTGTTGGTTCTCCACTAGAACTAGTTGGATTTACCAATTTTGATTAGGATGGAAACTCCATTGACATGAAATCCACTTCATATTATTTCTTCATGCTTGCACATGGTCCCATATGTTGTTCAAGCAATAAAAAATACACCATATCCCTCTCTTCAATTGAGGCCGAGTGCAGAGGAGCGTGAACGAAGCTACACAATGTGTGTGGTTGCAAGGTATTCTTTGGGAACTTGGATTTTCATTTGATTCACCCACAATCATTTGGTGTGAAAATAAAATTGAAATCAATATTTCCATTGATCCAGTGGAGAGAGAAAGGACCAAACACAATGAGATACGCATGCACTACATCCAAATCTTGGTGCATGAGGCGGTGATATACTTGCAGTATTGCCCATTTGTAGAGCAATCTGCTGATATATTCACCAAGAGCTTCACAAAGAAGACATTCACCTATCTAAGATATATTATTGGAGTGGGTGACACATGATGATGGATGATATTCACTTTCATATTTTTCTCCATGTCTATTTTTGAGGGGAGGTTTTGTTCCCATGTGGTTTTCCTCCTTACATTATTTTCTATTGACAAATAAACGTTTATGTTAAATGAGGTGACATGAACCTTAGTTTCCAAGGCCTCAACAATTTTGGGTATAAGTTGCACTAATTTAGGCTTAAGGGGGGGTGTTAGAGCATTAATCCACCTTAGTACCATGATCATAAACCTAGTATGCATTTCATTATATTTTATGCTATGTTCTATGGTCCAAACATAGGCTATGTTGATCATTTACTACGAGTTGAGGAAATCCACCTTGATCATTCTGACAACTTATCCACTTTGATCATTCTGGAATCCCAAATTAATTCATTGATGACATATCACTCTTGGTGTGCTCCCCATCCCTTGAATCAGGTAATATGTTTGACCTTAGGTGCTAATGAATGTTTGTTGTGGTTTTTAGCCTTCCTTGAGCATTTATTGCCTCCTAGAGCCACTCCCACTCATGCATGTGCTCACCCATGCCTACAATGCCTTCATTTATTATCCATCATTCTCCAACCATGTTCATACTAGCATTTGTGACCATTTGGGATGGTTAGAGAGCTTATTGGTCCAACTAGGGGGGTTTGAGGGTCAAATCATAGTCTAGCACATGTATGCATCCAGATGGCCTCCAAATGATAACGATTTCTCCCTACTTTAATATAAACCTGATCCATACATATTAACATGTTTGAAATTCATAATAAACTTAGTTATTGACTACATTTTTGTATGATATTTTCACTCTTTCTCTTGTTTTGTGCATAATTTGTGTGTAATTTTGAATTGTGAGAATCCCCTTGGCTCTTAGATCCTACTATGAATCAATTCTCACATGCATGGTTATGTTGATTCATATTGGGTAGGAAACACTACTTCTTAGGATCCGGTATGATCTCCTGGTTTAGCAAGAAGAAGTCTTGTGTGGCACTGAGTACATCTAAAGCAGAGCATGTTGCAGCTTGTTCGGCTATTTGTGAGGAAGTATGGATTCAAAATCTAATGTCTGATTTGTTTGATCTTGAATTAGAGGTGACTTGTATATTTTGTGACAACCAAATTTGCATGAAGTTGTTAGAGAATCCAGTCTTCGATGACAAGTTGAAGCACATTGAGATCAAGTATCACTATATCTGCAATACGGTGTAGAGAGGAGCAATGAATATCCAGTACATGCCAACAAATGAACATATAGTGGATGCGTTTACCAAGCCGCTAGCCATAGTGGAGTTCGAGTAATTCAGAGAGAGACTTGGTGTTCTCCATATAGAGTTCCTTACAAATAGGGAGTGATGAGTTCTTGCATGGTGGTAGACACAAGTTGTCCTTAGATGTAATGAGTCTTGGCATGCTCCCATGCTAGAAATGACAAGAATATTAGACGACATATGTGCACTAGAACGAGATCTCACATGGGAAGGTATACATGTTGTCCTCGGATGTAATGAGTACTAGCATAGTATGTAGGTTATCCCAGGACGTAGTTAGTCCTATCAGGTTGTATTTGGATGTAATCAGTCCTGGCATGGTAGGCATGTTTTCCTTAGATGTAATGAGTAATGTAAGGTCATCTTTGTATGTAATCAGTACTAACATGGTACACATGTTTTCCTTAGAATGAGTCCTTGAGGTTGTCCTTGGATGTAATGAGTCCTGACATTGTACACAGGTTGTCCTTAGATGCAATTAGTCCTTATGTGGTCCCATGTTGGAGATGATGAGAGGTCACAAGGCACTTGATGTGCGCCTGGGAATTTCTCACATAGCAGTAGAGGTGGATTTTTGTTGAGACATAATGAGTTATGGCGTGCTCCTATGTTTGTATAAAGTGGGTTGATCACGAAGAGACATAAATAACTTGGTGTTCTCCTAGGCGGTTCTCTCATAGTGGTAGATGTAGGTCATCGTTGAAATGTAATGAGTCTTGGCATGTTCCTATGTTGGTAGAACACAGGGGGTATGTGGTATGAATCTAGGTAGCGCTCAGTGTATGATGACGATATTATTCAAATACGACAAGATGATTCAGATACGATGAGATGAAAATAAGAGACAAAGGTGATTGCAGTGGAAATGTAATGTATGGTCCTGGGCTTTACCTACATGATGGATTGTCCATGGATATGATGAAGACCTAGATGAGGACTAGGCCTACACCTAGCATGAAATAGGGATAGATATGTAGAAACTTCCTATGACGGATAGAGAGACACATGTCACTATTCAATGATTAACAAGATAAGAACTATGGAAGAAACAACGATTATGATTCAATTATGATGACATGACCAAATGTGTTAATGAATTTGGTGATAGAATATCATCATAGTTAAGAGGGATTCTTGTTGTATTTGTAACTTTGGAATATATTCTGATGTATATTATCATTGTATATTGTTGTACCCCATCGGAGATGTGTTTGCCTCATTTCGGGATGTCATTATTGCATATGGTCATTGAGGTAAACTCTTTGTTTTAATTTGTGGAAATACTCCCCAAGATAAATAAATTAAAATGTGTTATTTAGTGTTGGGCCTAGGAACAGGAAGGCATAATTCATTCAGAATTCTACCTAAGTATGGAGAAGAGCTAAAGGAAAAGAATAAGGAGCTACAACAAAAGTAGTGACAGAAAAGCAAGAGAAAGGAAGCTGCAATAGAGGAAGAGAAAGGAAGGAAGAAGAAGAGGAAGAGGCACTAGACACAGAAGCTTCACTAGAAGAGGAATTCATGGTAGGAGGAAGGAGTGTGATAAGGGAAGGTACGCCAAAATATCAGCATCAGAAGGCATGCACGTAGCTTAATGACCGGAAAATGACAGTAAGGCATAATTCTCAGAAAGTGACAGGCCTCAATGATCATGGGTACAAGTTCAGCTAGAGCCAGCGAAATTCACATGTGTGAAGGCATCTCTGTAATTCAAGACAATAGTGCATCTCGTTAGGTGTTACCCAAATAGGAAATATAGCTTGTTGGATGGATATAGGAAGTTGGATGAGAAAGTGACAGAAAACTAGTCTGTACTAAGTCTGTATTGAGTCTATATCAAGTATATAATGAGGCTATAAAAGAAGGAACCCAAGCTAAATGCAGGATATCCTCCCGATGGTCAATCTCTATGGTTAGCTTTGAATTGTTAGACTCTCGAGCTAGACTTGAGTTAGAATATAATAGATTCTCATTAGTGGGGATTGTTAGCTTTTGGTTTATGGCTCTGTATTGTTGAGTGCATCAAAGTAAAGGATCTAAAGCTAAGTTAGTAGAAGAGTAGGAAAGGTTGAGTCGATACAGGCTTTGTGTGGATCACTAGTAGAGTAAAGTAGGAAGAGATCACTAGTAGAGTAAAGTAGGAAGAGAATAAAGAGAAGATCAGAGGCCATTAGAGGGAGGAAGAGTCTGTAAATAAGGAGAAGGATATAATGAGAAGAGGGTGTAGCTTAGTGTGTAGACAAAAGGTGCATCTATTTCCTCATGCCAGATGAATAGATCCTTGTGGTTTTTTCTCAGATGGATTTCCACCTTATATTCTATGTATATGTGTGAATGTTGAATGTGTTTAATATATATATGTATATTTTTCATCAAATGAAAAATTGTAGGTTTTCTTACAAATGAATAGATGTATATTGTTTGCATTGTATTAATTGAACATGATTATGTTGCACAACCCGTGTTGATATAATAGGATTGCATAAGAGAAGCTAGGTCATGGCCTAATTGTTGAGTCAGAGTGAACACAAATAGTCCACCCCCAGATTTCATTGAGAACCTTGGTAAAAGGCCAAGGCACCAGAAATTCCCCACCCAACTGTGGAAACATGGTTCTAGCAGTTACCCAATAAGAAAGATATCTTGGGTGAGAAAACATTTGTGTCACAGGTGTTTCTGACTGAGCTTTGTTCTATCGGTATGAGATTTTGGGATTTGATGCACTAAACATAAGGGACTGAACCTAGGTTAGGATCCTTGGAGGAGAGGGAAAGAATGAGAAAATCCAACATTGACTCCTCCTAGGTAGGTCAACCCCAAATAGGTTACATGGCTGACCTAGTTAGTTAAGTAATTTGCATAACAAAATAATATAAATAGGGAAGATTCCTCCCTATTTGGACACACACTCACACTCTCTTATGTGTGCCTTAGGAGAGAGAGGACAAGTTTTCTAAAGTAGGAAAGAGAGAGAGCTGCATAACACTTTTCATTCTTGGGTTTTACCATATTCTGTTATTGTCTTAGTGACGAAACTATTCTGAGGAAGTTTGCAGGGTTTTCTCCTTTATGGTTTCCCGAAGGAAAATATTTTTTTCTTCTGTATCTTCTCTATCTTATGTATATCGGTGTGCTTGTTATTCTTCCAGATAAAGATCCTAATTGAATTAGATTAGAAAAAAATAACATTATGCGTAGCTATTGGTGTATTGGTATTTAAAGAAACATGTCCCGTTTGAACCATCACGTAAGAAGTTGCAACATTATCTACATAGCCAATTACTCCATCAACATATGGCCCTAGTTGGACATTGGCTGGGTAAGTCTCTTCCATAGGAGTCGTAGTAAAAATATTATATACAATCTGTGACTGAAAATATACCAGGTCTAATTTCTAAGTCCTAATAATTTTATATTCTTCAATCATGACTCCTAATAGAATGACATATTTTACATTATAAGTTTGAAAAGACTTAAGGAACCAATCTATTATAAATTCACTAGGAATGTGAGATTTAATTAGACAACGATGGATACACCACTCATGGATGTGATCAAATATATGTGTGGACTTATCATGTCAGAAAGATGTTAGCAACTCAGTTCCTATTTCATTGTAAACAGATAGCTAGAAGTGCTTTAAGAATTCCATAGCTAAGGATTTTTTTTTAAATGAGGCTCTAGGAGGTTATATACCACTTCACCAAAACTCTAGTCAAATTTATTTAGAATATTTTCAACCCGATACTACCATCCATTAGTAAATTTGACGAGCACCAAATATGGAACATCATTACATGAGTAGCTAGGTAGCCTCCATATTTGCCTTCAAATTTGGGGATTTCAGGGAGCAACATTGTTGGGACAAGAGTCCAACTTGGATTATGCATGACTAGATCATTGGTGAGATTGGTCAAACCTAGGAGGTTTATCATTTTCAAGAACAACAAATTGGTTTGGAAAAGGTAATTTCAGCTTCTAGGTACATTTCATGCATATTGGTTGATGAAAGAGTTACTTTGCATATAATTCTTAATAGGAAAAAATGTTGAATTGGTTTATATACCGATTATATGGGTGTGGTCAGGTGGGACTTGAATGAATGTTGAAAATGATCCATTTATCATACCTCCCATACCTAGGAAAGGCATGCTACCCTATGGAACACTAGAACTTGGGAATGTTGTACTCCCTACTACAAATTTCTTAGGAAACAATATTAGGAAGCCTCTTGTCTCCCATGGTGTTTATCTTGTTATTGTGCATTAGGTACCTATTCATAGCCATGCTCTTAATCAGAGAGAGAATCGCTTCTATAAGGAGGATAGGATATGGTGTATAGCCTTTATTTTTGAAATTATGTTGTAGAACTCCTTTTCATTTTTTATATTATTCTCCATGATTCTGTAGAGATGTTGTAGCTTAGAACTTCACACCCATATAAGATAAGATGAGTGATAAGATTCTCAAAGGGGAGACTCTTCTTATCCCAAATTGTCCCAAATCTAAAGGTATGCTCATTTACAGTTGTTTTCAAGTCCATGATAATCCTTCCACTGTCCATTGATCCATTTCTCAATGATATAGTAACTATTAATCTTGTGATGAAGATCGATTCCGAGATATTTGTCTTACATAACTTCATCCAAGTTGTTGTCACACATGAAATTAGTGTAAGTGGTCTTTTTGTATTTGATTTCCATAAGAATTGTTTTGTTAATGTTAACACTCGTATACCAACTAGAGAAAACATCCTTCATAATTTTTATTTTATTATTGAGATCATAGGGACTCCTTACAATAAGAACAATATTAGCATCATAAAGAAGAGGGATGATCACTATACCAAAAACCCTTACTCAACTTGCATCTTCCAAGAAACCCTCTAACTTGTCAATGCATATACCAAAAATGGTAGGGGACAACCTTGATTGACTCATTATTACATTTAATTTCTTTAGACGACTCATTGGAGTTCCTAAACTTGACAATAATATCCGCCTAGAACCTTATTTTAGTATCTCTCAACTTGAAAGAAATTTTAAGCTCTTCTAATCTTGGGAAATCTGTGTTTCAACCTTTAGCAAGGATTTGAGAAAAGGTATTGAGTTGCAAGATTAACAAAGGTGGGGGGGTTTATTTTGAAACCCGACTTTAGGAGGGTGAGGAAGGATGGATCACATGACAACAAAGAGTAAGGTGGTCTTTATTGTCTTTAAACATGTAAGTTCTATAGTCATTATGACAATTGTTTTTCTAAGTCCAACAAAGCAACACAATAAATTGGTTTTATTATCGTGAGAGTCCTCTGCAATCGCCCTAAATGAATAAAGTGGTCAATAGTTGAATGACAGATGCTAAATCCAACATGGCCTTTAACGGTTTTTTCTATTACTTTCTAGCCATATATTGATCCTCTTTTTCAGAATAATTCCATATAACTTGGATAAAATAGGGTTAATCATGATGGTCTTATGATTAAAAGGATTGTTTTTATCTTCACTTTTAAAAATAGAAATAATGAGGCTTTGATTCCATGGTTTAAGGAAGCCCTAGTGGAATGATAAATTAAAAGACTAACAAATATGAGAAGTAGAGATAAACCTACAAAATTTTAAAATTTATTATTGATATCCTATAATATATGTACTTATATTTATAATGTAAAAAGTAATTGATAATTAAAAATTTTAATAAAAATAATAAATAGCTATATAAAATATAGCCTATTTTAATATGTTATTGATTTCAATTTATTAAAATTCAATATTTAAAAATAAAAAGTTTTCATGAAACTCTTCAAATTTTCAATGTTTTAAATCATTATAAAATTATATTTTTAATTTCTAGTAAACATTCATATAAGTTTTGAAATTTCAAATCATTATAAATTATACTTTTAATTTCCGTAAACTTTCATATAACTTTAGAAATTTCAAATCAATATAAAATTATATTATTGATTTTGATTTATAAAAAATTAATTAAACAAAAAATCAATATAAAATTATATTATTAATTTCCACCAAATTAATAATATAATTTTATATTGATTTCAATTTATAAAATTCTAATTAAACAAAATGGATAAAAATTTAAAAAATTCAAATCAATATAAAATTATGCTATTAACAATAAATTCAATTAAATAAACAAATCTCATTAAAATTTCATAGTTTCTAATCATGTTAATGATTTCAATTTATCAAAATTCAACTAACATTTTCATTAAAATTTAATTAAAATTCCACTTTCAAATCAATTTAGAGTTGTGCAAAGTTTAGTAAGTAATGTTAAACTAGGTTTAAACCATATAATTTTTTGTATGAATATTTTAAATTTATCAATTATATATATAGGTGAATTTGAGATTTTGGGGTAGACACTTATTTATGTTCTTTTAATTTATAAATGAAGATTAGATAAATAAGTTGTTTAGATTAATTTTATGACAATTGTTACAAATTCAAAATAAAGACTTATTGATGATGATGATGATGATGGTTAACGTCCCCTCAGACCAAACTTGGTCTATCGGACCTAAAGAAGAGAATTAATTAGTTTGCTTTAAAGTTATATTTCTATGCTCAAAGAGCTTGGAAAGAAGCGTCCCGAGCTTACTATAATTTTGACAGGCTAAAAGGCTAGGAAAGTCGGTATTGCAACAAAGATTATGAAACTGGGATCTAATGTGGGTGTACGCAGGGCACTCTAAGAGGAAGTGATTTTCATCTTCGATGTTCTTACTCTCACAAAGGTGGCAGATCCTTTCTACCCATGGTGTTTTAGGGACTGTACAACGACCAGTTTCACTATGGAGCTCATGCGAGTTCGTTCTTATCTTGGCTATGTTAATTTTTTTCTTAGTACTGATCAAAACAGAGAGATACTTTTGAT
>LPNX010510126.1:381837-405037 GCA_001517045.1 Pseudotsuga menziesii
ATTCCACATCATGAGGTTTGCATCTTTACAGTTATTTTCAAGACCAAAGTAAGCTTTCCACCCTTCGTTAATCCTTTTCTTAATGCTATAGTTCCAGTTGAGCTTGTGATGAATATCAATTCCTAGGTACTTGTAAGAAGACACTTCCTCCAAGTTGCTATTGTCATACATAAAATTAGCATATGTATCATTCTTGGATTTGATAATCATAACTTTTGTTTTGTCAGTGTTAACAGTCATACCCATGTTAGACCAGAAATCTTTGAGGAGTCGAAGCTGCTTATCAAGATCAGAAGAACACCTTGCCATAAGGATAATATCGTCAGCATAAAGAAGAAGGATGATGACTATTCCAGCTAAGATCGTACGAGCACAACCTGCTTCTTCTAAACAACCCTCTAACTTATCAATGTAAATGCCAAAAAGGGTAGCATTTACATTGATGCACTAAACAACCCTCTAACTTATCAATGTAAATGCCAAAAAGGGTAGCATTTACATTGATGCATAGATAACTTGTAGGTGAGGCATTGATAACTCCTAGTTGATGCATAGATAATTTGCTAAGTTGTTAATGACATTTAACATGTTTAACATGTAACATATTGGTATTCACCAGCTACAAGTTAAATAAATATGCTACTTACTTTATTTTAAATATTTTTTTATAAAATTATAAATATATTCCTATCACATTATTAAACTAAAATAAAAAAATTTAATTCAGTAATCATTTTATTTTAATTTTTTAATATAAATCTATAAAATATCATAAAACCCAACTATTTGTTTGTTATTTTACACGTGTATGGTTAAAAATAAATAATAATAAAAGCAAAGGTAAAGGTAAACAATTAAACATAATCACTTTACAGGAAATAAAAAATAAATAAATAAACGCAATGTAAGCAAAATATTCACTTCACAGGTCATTAGTTATCAACTTAATTGATAGTATGATTGAGTGGCTTCGAAAGTCCAACATATTATATAACAAATATTGTTTTTGAGATTATCTAGAAAAACGCGGTTCCTTTCTTGTTACTCCATGAAGATGAGATAATGATATGGAAAAGGTTTTCTGAAGTGTCTCCTCCCAATTTAGAACTCTCGTAACACTTTATTCAGTCGATCTTTTACAGACCTCTTCTAAGCTTCATTTTTAAATAATAGGAAAATTAGGTTGGTTCTCCTTAAGGTCACTTCTCTTTTTCTAAATAATTCTCTTTTATCTCACATGATAAACTTGGAATCGGTTGTTCCTCTTATATGTTACAGTCACATCCTAAGGTAAAGGAAAGGAAAGGCACAGTTCTTCTATGGAGGCCACGTCTATCACAACAACTATAATTAAATCATATTATAGAGATCAATATTCTCTCCAAGAATACTCTACTTTATGTATAAGCAACTTTTATCAAACAGTTATTTTCAGTCACATCGAAATTAATTACAGTACATACCAGCAATCGAGTCCATAG
Organism: Pseudotsuga menziesii; assembly: GCA_001517045.1. Taxonomy (NCBI): domain Eukaryota; kingdom Viridiplantae; phylum Streptophyta; class Pinopsida; order Pinales; family Pinaceae; genus Pseudotsuga; species Pseudotsuga menziesii. The sequence goes on from LPNX010510126.1 coordinate 383,319, forward strand.
AGGAAGCATCGGTAGATTAGATTTGCATTACTCCTGGAAGGTCGTCTCCTTCTTTCACAAACACAAACAGCAGCAATTGAATCCATAGAGGGAGCGTCACCAATTTTCTGTCGGTCTTGAAGGGTCATCTCCTTCATTCACAACCTATACTCTCTTCTCTTCACAATGCTGTGTACTAAATCATGGAAAACTCAATCGGAGTTTCAATCTCCTTTCTGGATAACGGAATTGAGCCAACCTATCCTCTTTCCCAATCGCCAACCCTCATCCTCCCTTCGATGGAGATAGCTCCAAAACCGCTTCTCCCTAAACGTTCCCAAGATCCTCTGCCCTTTGTTTCGTTTTAACACTTTCTTTTAAAATATTTTTGGTTGTATTGTATGAGTGGTTAATGTGCAAATGGCTTCCTATTAGATTTCTTTTCTTTATTTTCAAATATATATATATATATATATATTCATTCTTATTACAGAAAAAATGGTTAGAAAAGGAGTTGTCACATTAAAAAAAACATTTCCATTCAACTCTTATTGAAATTTCATAGTTTCAAATCATGCTAATGACTTCAATTTATCAAAATTCAACTAACATTTTCATTATCAATTTAACTAAAATTTAATTAAAATCCCAATTTCAAATCAATTTAGAGTTGTGCAAAGTTTTGTAAATAATGTTATACTAACTTTAAACCATGAAAATTTCTTAGAAATATTTTAAATTTATCAATTAAAAAAAGTTTTTAATTACATAATTTATGGATAAGTATATTTGAGGTTTTCGGGTGGATAAGTATTTATGCTTTTTCATATATAGATAAAGATAAAATAAATGTGTTATTTAATTGATTTTATGACAATAATTACAAATTCAAAATAAACACTTATATATATAATAATTGATGTATGGATAACTAGTAGGTGAAGTATGGATAATTTTGTGAGAGATAAATCATTTAACTAAAATAAGACCAAAACAAACAACTAAAAACTGGTTAATCACAGTTAACTTGTAACTTATCCAAGTTCTCAAGCTACAAGTTAAATAAATGTGCTACCTACATTATTTTGAATTAATTTTTATAAAATTATAAAATATATTCATATCAAATTATTATACTAAAATAAAGCTTTTTAATTACTTAACCAATTTGTTTAATTTTTTAATATAAAACTATAAAATATCATAAAAAACTAACGATTTGTTTGTTATTTTACAGGTCTACGCTTAAAAATAAATAATAATAATAATAAAAGCAAAGGTAAAGGTAAACAAATAAACATAGGCACTTTACAGGTAATAAAAAAAAAATCGCAATCTAAACAAAATATTCACTTCACAGGTCATTAATTATTAACTTGATTGATAGATATGATTTTGTGGCTTCGAAAGTCCAACATATTATATAACAAATATCGTGTTTGAGATTATCTAGAAAAACGCGGTTCCTTTCTTATTACTCCATGAAGATGAAATAATGATATGGAAAAGGTACTTGCAAGTTGCTTCCATTGCCATGTACGTGCAGCTGAAGTTAGATTGGGGTTCCGAACGTGTGGCACTGCCATATACCATACGCTAACTGATGCATACCACGCTCTGTGTTGGATATGCTAACTCGTCCAAGCAATAGCGGGCTGCGCCACCACGTTTTTCGATAGTGTGAGCGAATCCGCGTCGTTTACAGGCGCCGTCAATCTGGTTTGAAGCCAGTGAAGAATTTCACTCTGATGGTTAGGTTTATCACGAACATTTCACAAAAGTTGAAGCTTGCCGCTGGGCTGCCGCCATGTCAAATAGTTGCAGCACCAGGTATCCATATGTGACGTATTTCTCAATTATTTCAAAACATCAACGTAAATGAGAGCAATTGATTACAGTTGGCCTTTTGTCCTTTCGTGACTATCAAACTCGTTAGAGCCACCTACCCAGATATCAAATCCCATCGGCATCGTCTCTTATTAAATGCCAAACTGTTAGAATCAGAGAGCACCCATTAACCATAATGGAGAAGAAAAGGTTGTCGGGATCCACATTCGAGTTCAATGCAAAATTATCCGAGTGCGAAGTGCCGATGTCGCCTGCAGATGAGTTGTTCTGCAACGGACGCATTCGTCCCATGAAATTCTCCGCCGTTCCTCAGAAAACACCGACGTTGCTGATCAGTATTGAGCAGTACAGTCGAAGCAAATTAGCACAATCATCCGCCATTTCAAAGGAAGGTAACGACATGGAGCAGAAATGCATGAGGCCGGGGCGACAGCGTCTTCGGAAAAAAGAGAATGAGAGTTGTCATTATAGCACCTCGAGATTTCTTTCCCCACAGAGGAACTCCTCTCATAACTGGGAAGAGAAAGCGAAAGGGAAAAGGAATTCTGACGAGGAAGGATCAGTAGAAAGAATTAAGGTTGTAGGAGCTGCTTCTCCTTCTACATTGCCGAAGCCGAGAGGGTCATGGAGAACATGCAGTTTAAAAGACATTTTTTTCCACCGAAGTAAGAGCGAGGGCAGAGAGCAGGAGAGGGATGAAAGGGAACTTACCTTTTCAAGTTATGCAAAGTCATCGTCAGATAAAGAGAAAAACAGGGCATCGGTTCAAGGAAAACGCTCACAGAAGAAGAAGATCGCGGACACCAACACTAAGAAAACTGTTTATATGTCGAGTCCCAACAGCAAGTGGGTGCCAATATCCGCCCACGACCTTCATTATATATCAAGTCCCAGCAGAAAGGGCATTCCGGCGTCAGCGCATGAGTTTCATTACATATCGAGTCCCAGCAGGAGGAGGGTTCCGGTTTCAGCCCACGAGCTTCACTACACAGCAAACAGGGCTCAGGCAGAAGAGCACAAGAGAAAAACATTCCTGCCCTACAGACAGGGCGTGCTAGGCTGCATGGGATTCCTTTCCTCAGCTGCATTCACTCAGGGTCATGTGTGGCAGCCTCTGTAGTAGAGACGTTCCAAATCCATTTTATGTGTAAATTCAGTATTGTTTAGTTTGCAAATATGGTAGTTAGTTATAAGATAGGGGACAGTATTATAACAGTTCACATAGTTTCATACCTATATTATACGCGGACCATTGTTCTGTTTTTAATGTGCAATGGGCCATTGCTTGTTCACTGTCAGGCCATTTAAATTCCGAAGGAAGGTTGGGGACAAGTCGATGAAACTTTGATGTAAAGTGTTTTTGATATAATCCAGGCACTGAAATCTGTTTCACCAATAATCATGGCAAGTATGTTTGAGTTCAGTGAAACCATAGATCTATTTTAATTGTGGAAGTATATTTTAATTGGGGTAAGTAGATTTTGATCGGTTAAAATTTCACCAATATTCATGGTAAGTATGTTTGAGTTCAGTGAAACCATAGATCTATTTTAATTGTGGAAGTATATTTTAATTGGGGTAAGTAGATTTTGATCGGTTAAAATTTCACCAATATTCATGTGAAGTATGTGGAAGTATATTTTAATTGGGGAAGTATATGAAACCATAGATCTATTTTAATTGTGGAAGTATATTTTAATTGAGTTAAGTAGATTTTGATAGGGTAATAAGTTTTATAGGTTAAATTTTAGACATGTAAATTAATAATAAAAATATTTAAGTTGTACTAATATATTTAGTTTTAATTAATTGAAATATGTTTTTTTTTAAATTAAGATTTATATTGAAAAATATTATATGTCAATTCCAAATTAATGACAAAATTACACTTTTTCTTTAAAAACTTATTATTTATGTTCACTTAATAAAATAATGTATAATAAGTCAAAGTTTCATCATTCATATACATGCTTATATACATGCTTTTAGTGGGCATCAAATCATGCTAATTATTTATTAATCAATAAGTAAATTTAACAAGTTGATTTGGCAGAATTTCTGTATCATTTTCAAGTTAGAGAAATAAAAAAAAATTCTAGATTTGAACCTCTTAACCTACATGTCCAACATGTAAACTACCACTAACCTACATGTCTAACATGTAAACTACCACTAACAAGTGTACTAAACATTGCAACTAACAAGTTTATAGGAAAGACACCACCACATGTCATAGCAAAATACTCATAGTATAAAAAACCACTATAATATATAATTTTGAAAATTATAATGCATATGGTGTTTAATTAATAAAAAGAAGTATCTCCATATATATTAAAAAAACATCAAACATATTGATTTACTTGTAATAAAAATGAAGAAAATTACATATTGATTCATTTATTAAAGAAATACATTATTGTAGTTCTTAACAATGTATGGATCACATACTGAAGTTATTCACAATCTTTAATGTATGTTTTTAATTTTTAAAATAAAAACATCTATTAATTATGGAGTGGAGATTATTTAGTTAAAAGGCTTCTTTTTTTTCTTTTAATGTAAGAAAATATATTATTCATGACTATAAATCTCCATTGAAATTATGAATGAAATTGCCTACTTATGTGATATTCTTGATATTACTTGTTGTTGACTGATGTGAATTACAAGGAGGTATTGTTGTAAGTCTCTGAGTTGCCCACTTATGTGATATTCTTGATATTAGTGGACTTCACTTGATTCTCTTATTAGATTAAAAAAACATAATAACAATAATAATGTCTTTGATTAAATGAAAAACTATAATATATTTTTCAAATAATATTTTAAGAAATTTATGTTCTATGAAGTAGGAACTCTTTTTTTCAAACAACTATAAATGCTTAACTATTTACATTTTTATAAAACAAATGGTGTATAATATTTGGATATCCAATGTTTTATAAACCATTTAATTTTTTTTCTTCTCTTTTTAAAGCCAAATATATTATTATAGAAACAATTTAATTTCTTTCATTTTCAAACTCAAATCACGATTTGTTTTGGCATATTATTGTAGAAGAGTTAAATTCTATAGCTTTTTCATATATGTATATAAAAGCTGATACCTATGGAATTTTGAACGTGTGACTTTGAGTAAAGAGTTCTTTAATAATCTACGCTCTATGAACGTCAAACCACTTAAAATTATCCACTACACACTTTGATATCCAATGTGTTTTATAGGCCATTTATATTTTTCAATTTTCTATTTTTAAACCCAAATCATGTTTTGTTTTGTTGTGGTATATCAGTGTTGAAAAGTTAAATACTAAATGATGACGAGTACAACATAGCTTTGTTTGTAAAAGAACTGAAAAACGTAATAATAGAAAAAAACAAGGGAAAGCCACAAGGTGGCAAATCCCTGCAAAGGGTACCGTTTCAATGCTAAAAGATGCCTTGAGAGTTAGTTGCATGCATGCTGCCTCATGGTAAGCAAGGGTGAGCAATAAGACGTATTTTATGCATTTAATTGACGATTTAAATATCAAACAACAGCAATAAAAGTTTACAGACTGTCATTTTATTTTTTATTGCTCACTTTTTTTTAAATGCAGAGTTGCATGATTGAAGTTGAAATTGCACCCTTAATTAGTTGCATGTTTGAAGTTGAAATTGCATCCTTAATTGTTTTCACATGTATATTTTAAACTGTTATCATGAGTATAATATAAATATTTTGCGGTGTGTCATGCATATGAGTATGCATGAGTGAGTGTGTGTGATATTTGAGGTGTGATAATAATTATTTAGTGATGAATATATAATATATATGTTATGTAGTTTTATAGGTATGTTATGAAGTTGAAATTGGTAGCCTTAATGTTACTAAGCTGTATACTTTAAATTACTATGAATATAGTATAAGTATTTTGCATGTTAGTAAATATGTGTGATAATAATCTATTTTTAGTGATGAATATATATGTTATTGTTCTTTATGAGTTATAAAGTTTCATTAGATGTGTTATAAATTATTTGTATGGTTATTTTTCGTAATTATATAAATATAGTAGATTGCAATGTTATATTATATATAAAATGTATTATAGTAACATATAACTATGTTTATTCATTTTCAGAGAACAACAATAACTCAATAAAGCATTAATTAGCAAGCATAAATATGTAATTACTACAAAATTTATACACTACAATTTATGAGAAAAAACAACCAAATGTTTTGCAAGATTTATTTATTGAAAATGATGAACTGTTTGGAAATTGCAAATTAACATAGCCACTTATCTTATGCTACACTTCCCTCAACCTTTATAAGACACAACTAAGAACCCACACAGCCTGCACTCGCCCTCTCCCCCCCGACCCTTCCCCCTGCCCCCCCCCCAAAAAAAAATTGAGAATACACATAGCCACTCATTTTCTCTAGATTACAACAAAAAGGAGATTTGATTTGTATATGCTTCATAGTCATTTTTGGTGTATCTTGTCTTTATTAATCTGTCACAGTACTCTAGGGACTAAAACATAGTCTCATAAGATATTTCAGACAATTAAGCATGAAAATGGCATAATGGTGCTGCAATAGGAGTAGCAGCTCCGTATATTCAATAAAGAATGAGTAATACAATACAATGGTCATACAAGGTGCATGAATGCCAAGACAATTCAAATACTCAAGGAGGTCATTCGAATTGCATGGATGTGTGTAGCTTAACTGAATGTCAACCACAATTAGCACACATAGTGAACCACCAAGCTAATCAATAACTGACTCTCAACTAAGTCCTAACTGAAGAGGAGTGCAATAGATGAATGAGTCTAACTAAGTGACTCATCACATGTAACTGCATGTCCAACTAAAGGAGGTAGAGCATCCATAACTCTAAGTAGCTCAGATTGAGCTGACTGAAGTAAACATGTCATCAGAAGTGGTTGTAGGCGCATGTGTTAGCTCCAGTTCATAAATAATGACCAAAAATAATTAAATAATAAATGGAGGCACCTTCACAACTGAACTTAACTGATTGTAACAAACAGTTAGCAATTAGGTGCATTTATGACACTCAGATTACCCTAGAAATGTTCCCTGTTTGAAGGAGGAAGCCCAGTTAGCCTCCCCGAATGAAGGAGAAGACTTAGTTGGCCTCCTTGACTGAAGGAGGGCGTGGGTGAGCTCATGCTGATGTCATAGTGTGCTCATCTAATGCCAAGTAAGTCAATTAAACTTAGGATAGTGGGTAAATAGGCCAAAATTGACCAAATAAGTGTGCATGTTGGGTAAATGACTCCAACACCCCCCCTTAAGCTATACTCAGGAGGAGAAAAAAAAATGCATGAAATGCTAGGGCCCTGGCAACAAAGGCCATAGATCACCCTATACAATAATGTAACTTAAACAATGCTAAAAAATAAATCTAAGTGAGGAAAGAGGGAAAACCTAGTGGGAAACCCCTCCCCCTCAAGCTGAACACAGGAGAAGTAATCTGATCATCCTGATAAACTCACCCCCAACAGTGAACGGAGGTAAGTGAACTTATTCTCTGAAAATCTCTTGGTGAAGATGTTTGCAATCTGCTCATCAGTAGGGTAGTATTACAGAATGATGGTCCTATCATGCACCAATTCCCTGATATAGTGCATGTATATCTCTACATGCTTGGTCCTTTGCCTGGTAACTGGATCAGTGGAGATCTTAATAGCACTTTGATTGTCACAAAAGAGGACAGTGGACAAAGCACTACCAAAATCAAATTCTGAAAGAATTCCTTGCATCCAAACAGCTTGGATGCAAGCATTCACCGCTCCTCGGTACTTGGCCTCTGCTGAAGACAATGTAATGGCGGCCTACTTTTTGCTAGACCAGAAAATGGGGCCACCACCAAAAATGAATACATATTCGAAAGTAGAATTTCGATCAATAGAATCTCCCGCCCAATATGAATCTGTGTAACCAACCAACTCTATCCCAGAGTCTGCAGCATAGTGAATGTCGTAGGTCCTGGTGCCCTGAATATACTGGAGGATCCTCTTGGCTGCTTTCCAATGAAGATCACGAGGCTGCTGCATGTATCTTGATACATCATTCACGGCATAACATATATCAGGCCGAGAATGAGTCAAGTAAAGCAAGATACCAATCAGTTGGCGGTAGATTGTGCAATCCATGGTTGGAGTGGTTTTTCCTTCTTCAAGGTTGATCCCTGAAAGGAAAGGGAATGGATCAGCCTTACATTCAACCATGTTAAACTTAACTAACATGTATGATATGTATTTGGACTGAGTGACCATTATCCCATCAAAATTTTGTGCAATTTCAAGCCCCAGAAATTGCTTCAAGAGCCCCAAATCGTTCATCTCAAATGCATCATGGAGGGCAGTTTTTATGACTGAAATGGAAGAAACAGTGCTGCCAGTAATTAAGAGATTATCAACATATAAAACAATAATAAGAAAATGACCATCATACTGCTGTAGATACACATTCAGATCTGATTTACACCTTTGGAAGTTTTGCGAGAGAAGGAAGGAATCCATCTTGGAATACCAGTCTCTTAGCCATGTTTTAACCCGTATAATGACTTCTTTAATTTGCAAACCAAAGATGAATATGAAATGTATCCCTTAGGATACTTCATGTATATCTCATCATGAATATCTCCATGTAGAAAGGAAGACTTAACATCCATATGATGCACTTCCCAGTGCTTGGATGCCACAGTTGGCAAAACTAGGTGGATGGAGTCCATTTTTGTAACTGATGCAAAGGTCTCATGATAGTCCACACCTTGGATCTGGGAGAACCCTTTTTCTACCAGACTTGCCTTATATTTGTAGGTTCTTCCATTAACAACAACCTTTTTCTGAAACACCCACTTCCATTGAACTAATTTCCTCCTCGGAGGAAGTGAAACTATCTCCCAAGTTGGCATTCTTTTGAAGATAATTCATCTCTTCGTCCATGGCAGCTTGCCATCTCAGATCTTTCCGAGCATGGTAGTAAGACTTAGGATCTAAACTTATCATTAAAAAACAAGTTTCGAATAGCAAAGAGTCATGAAAAGAGAGCGCAATACCTGCTCTTTGGAAATCAGATCATGTTCTTCTTGGATCATCAGGATTTCCAATGTTGTCACCAGTAGAATAAAGTGTCTGTCTGGCCCAAGTTGGGAGATGTGTTTGCACTTCAGGTTCTGAAATTGAACTTGATGCTTGCTGGCCACTGATATCAGATATCATAGGTTCCAAATTAGGTTCCAAATCAGAGTCAACCCCCAATTTCATCATCCAAATATTCAGGAGAGTAGGAAGAAAATTCAACAGCTTTCTCCTTCACAAGTTCTACCTCTTGAAGAGGCTCATCGAACCAGACACTTCTTTCAATGATGCTTTGTTTTGTTCTGATATCCAGTAGCTTGAAACCTTTATATTCATTAGGATATCCAATAAACAAACATTGAACACTTTGCGGTTCCAAGGATTTCCTCTTATCATGTGGAATTCGGGCCCATGTAGTGGACCCAAACACTCTGAGATTCGACACATCCCGCTTGTGTCCGAAGTAGGCTTCGAAAGGGGTCTTCCCTTTCATGGATCGGTGAGACACTCTATTCTGAATGTATACAGTAGCATTCATGGCCTCATCCCATAAATTTGTAGCCAACTTCTTGGCTTCCAGCATGCAAGTGGTCATCTCCTTGAGAGACCGATTCTTTCTCTCCGCTACACCGTTCTGCTGGGGAGTGTAGGGAACAGAATGTTGGATCTGAATACCACTTTCGGAACATATATGCAGCAAATGATTATTGATATATCCCCCTCCATTATCAAATCTCAAAATTTTGATCTTTTTCCTGGATGCATTCTCAATCAGTGCTTTTAATTCAATGAATTTTTCTAAGACATCCGACTTTTTCTTGATGAAGAAGGCCCATTTATATCTAGAAAGGTCATCTATAAAAGTAAGAACATACCGAGATCAATTCAAGGATGTGATGGGAATTGGTCTACTGATATCAGTATGAATCAGCCCCAAAATTTATGATGCTCGGCTTTCCTTCCCCTGATCAAACTTATGCTCAGGATGCTTGCCCAAAATACAACCTTTGCAAATTCTGGTGGTAGCTTTGATGACCAGGAGGCCTTCAACCATGGAATGTTTCTGTAATTGCTGCAAGTATTTGAATTTTAGGTTCCCAAACCTCTCATTCCAGATCCTACTAACCTCATTTCCATGAGTCAGCAGAGTTGTGAGCTTTGCATCCTCCACAAAATGGGAAAAGTCATAGGATTTTGCATGATAATTTGCAGAGCCTTTTGCCACAAGTTTCCCAGATGCAAGTTTAGTAATTTGTACATCATCAGGGATGAAGGATAATCTCTTTGGAACTCTAGTGTGGGTCATTTGATAAACACTCAGGAGGTTTGATGCAAGAGATGGTACATACAGAACATTGAAAAAATAACCGTGCTCAAGATTTACAATACCTTGTCCTTTTGAGATGATGGTAGAGTCATCTCCCATGTGGATGGGAATGCTCTTACTGGTGTTGAGAGAAGAGAAAGAGTATTTGCTGGCCATCATGTGGTTTGAAGCTCCAGAATCTATAAGTAGAGCCATGGACTTCAAAGTTCTTTCCATGAGGGCATGACCTCTTTCATGCTGGTATTCCCGATCTTGATTTTCTTTCCTCCAAAATCTTTCCAGAATATTTATGTTATTTCTATCAAGGAGAGAATTAGCTTCATCAAGCTTCTTTTTCATGCAGGCATGTTCAGGGTGGAATCCCTTCCTGCAGTATGAACACTTGACTTTTTCCTTCCCATGGCAGCCTTTGTTTTTGTTCTTCTTTGAGCCAGAAGGATCTTCTTGCTGCTGGTTTTGAACTTTTGGCTTAGGAGCTTCGAATTTGGTTTCGGGGTTCTTCTGCTACTTTCCTTTCCCCTTCGAATCCTTGGGTCCCGAAGCAAAGAGGGCTTGATCACATGAGGGTTTGACGATCCCCATCTAGACAAGCTTATCATGCTTGCTTGTTAGGGATTCAATGAAAGCTTTGAGTGAAGGCATCTTCCATCCAAGGGTTGTGAGCTTCCCCGCATAGAATGTAGAAACAAACACCGAATAGTCAGCTCCAAGTTTTGAGAGAATGGCGAGGATGAGTTGATCATCCTCCTTCTTCACCTCACACTGCTGCAGCAAAAGGACTATATGCTTGAATTTTGTCTAAAAATCATTGAGGGTCTTAAAATTTCCAGGTTGAAGAGACATCAACTCATTTTCAAGCTGATAAACCCTCAAGTCATCATGTTTTCCATACAGGGAGGCAAGTTGGTCCCAAATCTCTTTTGGAGTCTTCAATCCTGAGAGGTGGAATAGAAGATCCTTGGAGATAGAGAGACACAAGAAATCGAATGCTTCATCTTTCTTATTCAAGAATCTAGGGTTGTATATAACATGAGTAGGCTCTTCCTCTATGTCCACGGTGACCCAATAGAGTCCTCTAGCACGTAGCTGGATCTCTATGTCTCCTTTCCATTGATGGAAATTGAATGAAGTCAAAAGATCTATGGAAGCAGCCATATCAAATTGTTGTAGCAAATGCAGTGAGCCTGTAAAACCTGCAAATCAAAACAATAAAGTCATCGTAAGGTCGAACAACCTACACATTTCAGGTTTTCATCACACCCAACATAATTGATCAATCAAGCTTGATCAACAATTCCTTAACTTGGGGTATTAAGTGGTAAACCTTCTGCTTATGGTGTAGTGATGGAATTTCAGCTTTTGTTCTATGTTTCATGCAAGATCTGTAAAAAACCATGTTTTTCAAATAATGATCTTCGTCTCGCAGTGAGCTCTAATATCATATTAATCTGTCACAGTAATCTAGGGACTAAAACATAGTCTCATAAGATATTTCATACAATTAAGCATGAAAATGGCATAATGGTGTTGCAATAGGAGTAACAACTCTGTATATTCAATAAGGAATGAGTAATACAATACAATGGTAATGCAAGGTGCATGAATTCCAAGACAATTCAAATACTCAAGGAGGTCATTCGAATTGCATGGATGTGTGTATCTTAACTGAATGTCAGCCACAATCAGCACACATAGTTATCCATCAAGCTAATCAATAACTGACTCTCAACTAAGTCCTAACTGAAGCAGAGTGTAATAGATGAATGATTCTAACTGAAAGTGACTCATCACATGTAACTACATGTCCAACTGAAGGAGGTAGTGCATCCATAACTCCAAGTAGCTCAGATGGATTTGATTGAAGTAAACATGTCATCAGAAGTGGTTGTAGGCACATGTGTTAGCTACGGTTCATAAATAATGACCAAAAATAATCAAATAATGAATGGAGACACCTTCACAACTCAGATTAACTGATTGTAACAATCAGTTAGCAATTAGGTGCATTTATGACACTCAGATCACCCCACAAATGCTCCCTGTTTGAAGGAGGAAGCCCAGTTATCCTCCCCGAATGAAGGAGAAGGATTAGTTGGCCTCCTTGACTAAAGGAGGGCGTGGTTGATCTCATGTTGATGTCATAGTGTGCTCATCTGATGCCAAGTAGGTCAATTAAACTTAGGATAGTGGGTAAATAGGCCAAAATTAACCAAATAAGTGTGCATGTTGGGTAAATGACTCCAACAGTCTTGGGGTTATTGTTTGTTTTCTTAGGTATCTAAACATTGTTGATATTCACATAAGGAAAAAGGTCATTTGTTTCCATACTAGTTTAAAGAAAGAGTTTTATTTATATTTACAAAAAATTTCCAAAAAGAAATTTCACTTTTAACTAGTCTTCTTTAGATCTGAGTTTTCTATTAAACCAAAAAAAATGTACTTTTATTTTTTTCAAAGTTAGAGGTTAGAAGTGTTTTTTTCTTGTTTGGACACATTTATTAGATTCTATATTTGATTTTTCATCTTGGGAAAAAAAACCTCTTACTCTCTCTTTAACTAGGACATTTATTGAAAAGAAAGGAAAAAAGACTTGCATATAATTATTGTATGGTTTACAAGTCAAGTCTTCACCTCATCTTGTCCACTTAACCACATAACATAAAATCAAGTGCTAGTTAAGTTAAAAAAATAGCAATATTGTGTGTAAGGTTAGATACATGTTCTGACATCTTTAAGTGTAGTAGTTGTCGTTACTTTCCTTCATTGCATCCCAGGTACTGTGTGGTTCTTCCATGTAAGTTAGTCAGTATATAGAAAGGCCCTTTTTTGGTTCTTTCATGTACTTAACGGTATATAGGAATGCCCCTTTTGTACGGTTCTGAATTAGACAACACTACTGCAGACTTGATCTCTAATGTACTTGTGTATATAGGGAGACCCCTTTAGGATATTGAGACCAACCGAGTAAACCTATTGACAATCATATTGTTGCAATACACCAAGAACAACACTCGGTGATATTACTACACACATACTATCTTCTAGTCAGGTAATACAATCAAGGATATGGTCCCAATCCTCCATGCTTAGTGCTCTGAAAAATTGGGGCGAGTATTAACGTTGGACCCTATAGTATATCGTGAGTTGTGACAATTTGACACTCCTATGAGGATCTAGTTTATTTATCCTTCCTATTTACATATTTTATTATTTCCTTTAGATTGAGTAGATTTTGTTGTATGCTTTAGTTATAAATCCTTAGAGAGAGAGGTAGCTTTGTTACATATCTATGGCTACGTCTTTTGGGATTAGCAACCAAGAGACCCCTTCTCAATGGGAACCTTTTTTTCCCTTCATTTGGAAATGTTGGTCCTCCGTTCATTCCCACTTTGAATCTTCCTGGATTGACTATAGGATTACTAGTTTTGTTATTCAATCTAGTGATCTTGGATGCACCCAATGTCTTCAATGTTAATTCTACATCACAAGAACACCAACCTCATGTTGATCCTTTACCTTCTTCGCTAGATGTATCTTCTTCCCTTGCTCCTTATTTTCCTATCGATATTTATGATGATAGTAATTAGGTGGATAAGAAGAAGAATAAAATGAATTAATAAGGAGAAAAGTAAATGTTACAGCTGATTTTACCACACATGGTGGATCACACCCTTATGGCCTTCCCTGTCCCTCTGCAGACTCTTTGGACCCCATGGACCATTTTTGTACCTTTGATGTTTCTAAGATCATCCCTAAAAACATGCATTATTTGCTATATGCGACTTTTAAACCTATTCTCATGTATATACGTGGATATGACCCTCAAACTCGCATACATTGGGATGTGTGCAAAAGGCCAAATAGTTTTGGAGTTTTCTTTGATGTGGATCCGAGTCACTTGTCTCTTGGTCTTCCATATGCCTTGATATCGCTCGGATTTGACCTTCCATTACCCCAATGAAGCACTATATAAGGAACCCTTTGGGTACATTGAAAGGAGAGGAATTGAAGAGCAAGAAAACTATAGTCAATTGTTGCTAGAGCTTATACTTGAGTCTGCATCCCTTTGTCCCTTAGAGAACTTTGTGTTCTTCCCAAGCTTGCCTTTGCTTGTGAGCTTGCTATCGAGAGATGGAGGATTGAAGTGCTGGAGGCCCAGGTGGAGGACTCAGTTTCTCTGGTTCGCATACGTGCCGACAGAGGTTGTCACTATTGTAATCTCTGATTTATATTAATAGAAATATATTTTCCTATCCAATAATGTGTATTTAAATGAGTATTGAATCCATGGATGATTTTAAATGCTTATATGTTATTGATTATATATGCTAGAGTAGATTTAACACAATTATATAGCATGCTTATCTTGTTTTCTAAATGTTGAGAGAGCAAATTAGAAATACAAGCGAGAGTGGAAAAGCTCAATGGGGATCTACATCAACCATCTGGAATAAGGTATGTTTCGAGATCTGTTAGTGTTAGATGTTTGGTTTCTCTTGCATATGGGAAAGTATTGATTTCTGCGGTTACTCTGTCTGTTGTGGTACCCCAAGCCATAGGAATTTTTCTCCGTAACAGTAAACAAGAAACAAAATCTCAACCAACTACTTCTCACGGTACTGAGAGTGTTGATATGCCCACAAAAACACCTCATAAGCCTAAGTTCCCTTGCAGGATTTGTAGGGGTGACCATCTTCTTAAGGATTGTCATGGTATGTCCCAAGTTTTAGAAGTGTGGTCTAAGTCCTCCCAACAAGCCCTGTCATCATCCTCTAGTCATCATGTTGATGATACCCCATCAACCAATGAATATGTAGTTAAGAGTTAAAAAGGTAAAGTCAAGAATCCTTGCGTGCTATGTAAGGGCATGCACCTTACTTACCTTTTTCCTACATGGATGAAGCTTCAAAGTTATTGGAAGATATTATTTCCCCTCAACAATGACTTCCAACAGGTTATTGAAAGTTTTCGCTTGACCTCCCTTTGGTTGATAAAATGGTCGATCTTGTTCCATCCTTGGTTGATCTTGCTCTTTCTTCATAGAGTGAAAAACAACTAGTTCATTTTACTCTTCCTTCGATGAGTGAATCTAAAGTGGTTGAGTTGATGTAATCCCCACATGATACCACTCTTTCAACAGAGAGTGCTTAGACTTAAGTAGTCACCTTGACACAATATTTGTCTCATCCCTCTCTTCTAGTGGAGAGTGAACTTAAAACCATTGAAGTTTTCTTAGACAGTTCATATTGTTCTATACAAGGGGAAATCATGTCCATTTCAATATAACCCCCTCCAATTACTGAGGTTATTCCATATGATTGGAATAGTCTAATATAATGTCATCTTCCTTTGAGTGTTCCTTTCCATATATCTACAAGAGTTACTGGTAATAATATACTTCACACTATTGTTGATGAAGGGGATTTTGTTACTATTTTATCCTCAACTACTTGATAATCTATAGGTTCTCCTCAGCTTCTTCCATCCACTGATCATATATTGTATTTTAATAGAATAGCTACTGGACGTTTAGGAATCCTTCCTCAGTTACCTATCACCTTAGGAGAGAAAATTGGCTGCATTGATGTTAGGGTAGTCTCAGGGTAGTCTCAGGTCCCTTGGATTTTAATATACTCCTTGGATGATATTATGTTTATAACATGAAAGTTGCAATGTCCACACTCTTTTGAGTAATGTATTTTCACCATGATGGGGATATTGCGACCATTGATTAACTTTCCTTTGTTACACCAGATCATCATATGTATTCCATTCACCAAACTTCCTTAAATGTCCTGCATGGTATTATGGTTCCTCCTCCTTTGACGACCATGTATCTTTACTCTAGGAAGCATGCCAGAGTTAAGTCGTTAGTTAACCAATATCTCTTTCCCATCATTGAGAAGATTAGGTGGGATGTTTCTAGTCTCTAGACATCATACTAGAGTTAAGACACTAGCTTCTTATGTAAGTGGGGAAACTTACCAACCTATAGACATCATGTTGGGTAAGAAATGAATTTGAGCATAGTTTCATTCCATTTCAAGCCCATGAAAAATGAAATGGGCTACTTCAAGCATAGCTATTTTATGTTTCAAGATTGTGTAAAAATGAAATAGGTTCCTGTCAGCATGGTTTCCTTTCTATGTCAATCTTGTTAAAAAATGAAATAGGTCATTACGAGTAGAGTTCCCCTTTTGTGTCAATCTTGTTAAACCATGAAATAGATCCCTCTCTCATTAAATCGAGTCTTCCACTAGAATTAGTTCCCGAACCTTCATTTCATATGCATGTATCACTTGATCCTCTTTCTTCCTTTGTATCTAATGAATCTTTTCCTAGTAGTAACTGAGGGTCTAATTGGGTGAAGAAGAAGAGTCGAAAAATGAAACAAATATTGGGGGGCATGTCTCCAACCTTTTTACATTATGATGAAGTTGAGTCACTTGACACTTACGCTAGGGGAAAGTACCAACCACATGATATTGTGTTGGGAAAGAACCCGCAAATAGGACTCATTTCGAGCAAGAATCCCTAAGCATAGTTCATTCTCTGTTGCAAGCTCATTTAAAAATGAAGCAGATACCCTAAGAATTCCTCCAACCAATTTTTGAGCTCGTTAAAAACAGTAAGATGGTGTTGAGCTTACTTTTTACCTTTTTCATGCTCTAGATAAAACAAGAAAAAGATGTTTTGAGCTTACTTTTCACTTTTTGTGCTTTGGATTTAAACATGCAAAGGATTTTGAGTACTTTTTATATCATAGTTGTGCTCATTAAAAATCGAGTAAAAAGGTGTCGATTATACTTCTATCACTTTTTTGAGATCGTTCAAAAAATATTACAAAAAAGGAACCCTCTTGTTGTTTTCTTTAAGCTCTTTTTAGACTCCCAAAATAGGAAAAGATCACCAAGCAAACTTGATTATTTCATGCTTGTAAAAGTGTTAGAAAGGTCATCTTTTCGGTGATAGTTTACCCCTTTTTCAGACCGGTTGAAATATTTATGAAAAAGAAATACTTTGGTCAACATTTGAATAGAAGAGTTCTCCTAGGTACTATTTTATAATTTTTTAGGTGTTGGGAACTAAATTTATGAATTTTTTTATCTTGGAGTCTTCTTTAGTCTTTTCAAACTCTCTAAAAATGAAACAACACCAAGTTTAACTTCTTTGGACTCATCAAAATTAAATATTGAATGACCCTTTTTTGGATCAAACCCTCATTTTTCATGTTCATAAAACATGTGAGATTAGAATCATCCCAAAAGATTAGCTACATCGAGCATTTGTTACCCTCTTTTAGCTCGTTAAAAAAGAAAGAGGCACTCATCAATCATGATGGGGAATGGTTTGAAAGGGAATGTATCTAAGTCTATATTAATGGTAGCTTGCTATCATCCTTGAACATAAATATAGAACTTTATTACATTTCATCAGCATGTCTTCGATTCGATCCACTTTCATGAGTCATTTTACTCCTTTGATTTATCAAAAGAATGCATCACTCTCTTGTTTCATTATTTTTTGGTTTATGTCTCGTTAATTCAATTTTTTTAGGTAATCTATTTTGCTATTAATGTTCAAGGGAGGTATACCATCTTAGTCATCCTTTGTAGTCATCTCACCTTCCTTTGTGTCAGTCATCCCTGAGTTAGTATGAAAGTCACCCCACAGTTCGATCCACTTTAGAAAATATTTTATCTTGTTTCATGTCAATGATGACGGAAACATTGCGCCCCTCCTTCAACAAGTCTATTATTTTATGCTTCAACACATCATCTAAGAATTAGACCCAGAAACCAATTAGTACCTTGGGCCTATATGCCTCAATGGTAGTTTACCTCGCTTTCAATAGTAGACTTGCATCATTGGTCCTGACTGAAATATTTCACCAAGTGTTCGACCTTAACTCATTAATTTAAATTTGGTGAAATGTACTAGGGTACCTTGGGAATCATTGACATCAATGATGATTTCCCTTGCACTTGTTAACAGTATACCTCAATGACCGGTAATCAAGTGGTTTCTACCATGTTCGATATCAAGACATCTATTTGCATGGATAGAATCATACCTTTTTGAGTTCAAGATAAAGACCCTAGGGTCCTTTTGGGGCATCCAATTGCATTATTTACACTCCCTAGGTTGTGATGGAGTGTCGTTGCATAGATCCATAGTGTATGTTTGGTGGCTATGCTCAATCTTGCAGTCATTATGACATAGATCTATATTGTATATTCAATAGCTATGTTTGGATTTGAGTTTTGTGTCATGGATCTACATTGTATACTATGGTATCCATGACCTGGATATCTATGTATGGTCTACAATGTATTGGAAGGATCCATATTATGAGTCATTTGGGACACATCTCTCATAGTTTATTGTACTACAAAGTCCTTGTTCATCATTTCAACCAATGGTAGTTTTTCTCAACCCTAATGTATCAAAGTATTTCACCTATCCTATCCCTATAGATTCATACATTGGGGGGAAATATGTTACACGTAAATCTCATCATCATCATGAAAATGAGATATGTGTCCCTGAATTTTCCCTAATCCCTAAAGTACTTATTCCAAAATTGCTTGGGAAAGAGATATTACCCTTCAAATTTCCATTTTCTTAGCAATGTTGCACCTTTCATGTTTACAATGGGTATAAAATTCCTAACGACGCACTTTGCACACTAACTAGATGTGGCATTTCCTCTATATGTATTCATGTATCATGAAACACCCCTCAGTGTTGCATATTTATCCTTAGCAAGGTATGACACTACTCATCCAAAGGAAAAAAGAGGATATTCGAGAGGCTTCTAGAAAGAGGCATATCCCAACAGATTAGGATGAGTTTCATTCGAACCCCTAACCTCTTGGGATTATCCCTTAACCTTATCCATTGAATCCTCAACTCCTTCTATCATTTTTGGCATATATATACAATATCACACCTGATGGTTGAGGGGAGGAAAGATAGAGCACCTAAATGCTGGTGAAATATTCCTGGGGATGATATTCTCTTTTCCATTAGAGACAAGGTTGAATATTTGAGGCAAAGACTAGTTGGAAGAAGTTGCAATGTGTAATACTCTTAAAATTCATAAAAATTTAAAATTTTTCATGTAACATAAATGTTTGCAGTCGTCACTACTTAGGTATAATTAACTGCTAACGGTTACTTTAATCTGTATTAAACTAGAATTGAATATTTTGTTAATCTCTAGTTTTGTATGCTTACTAGTTTGTTTTCATAATTCGATGTTAAGGATTTGATTTAAGGTTTGATATAACAGGAATTAAAACATATGTTCAACTTCTAGTACTGAGTTTGTTTTACTGTCTTATGACAAGTAGGATAGAACTTCAGTTGAGATCGAGGCTTACTTAGCTTATAGCTAATGCAGTGAAGTGATGCTTCTTTTACATGTCCTTTATAGGTAAAAAATTTTGTTACCATTTTTCCAGATCGAGATTATCATCTCAGCTAGCATAGTATATAGTGCTAGTTAATTTATTTGTTTTACAGCTTGAGTAGTAAAAGAGGTATCGTTGATCTTTAATGTTTAAGATCTTCATAGCTGATAGTTTTATACAAATACCGAGTTAACCTAGTAAACCAAAGATCTGAATATAGACATTAAGCACAATGATTAAAGGACACCCATAGAACTAGTACCTAGTGCGTAAGATATTTTTTATGCTACTCTAGTACTTATTAATTAGAGAAGTATTAATACCACTTGTATTTCTTAAACTATAGTGTTATTGCTTTTTATGTAAAGAAAGATGAATTATTTCCCATAGGAAATCTATCCTTTTATTCCTTTGTATAATTTCTCATCTTCTCAGGTATTACTAAAAGAAAACAACACCCTAGTACCTTTAATCATAATATCAATTAAATATCTAAACCAACATACTAGCTATGCATATTTCTATAGTTGCAAAAATATATATATAATTGATTTTTAAATGTTATATTTTCTCAACTTGCTACAAGGTATTTTTATTATACAATTTATCCTTGTATAGTTTCTTTCTTATGTTTTTGTTAAACATTGCAAAGATTATGAACC
This sequence comes from Pseudotsuga menziesii, assembly GCA_001517045.1. Taxonomy (NCBI): domain Eukaryota; kingdom Viridiplantae; phylum Streptophyta; class Pinopsida; order Pinales; family Pinaceae; genus Pseudotsuga; species Pseudotsuga menziesii. Next base: position 403,655 of record LPNX010510126.1, read on the forward strand.
ATACTAAAACCCTAGTATACTTACTACCTACCTTCTTTAACGGTTAGGGATATAACCCTATATATTGAGCACAATGAAGGGTAAGATAAATTATAACAATGTTATAACATAGTTTTTATAGATCAAAGTTTATTATTTACAGGTTACTTCGGAGGTTTTTCGAAGTATATCAAATAACCCACCATTTGTAAATCAATCGGGGGACAGATGGATGAAGTTCCAAGGATAGGGTTTTGACCTTTTAGTATTTTCCATATAAGTTCTTTTAAACCCTAATATCTCACCTTTATCTATCTTTTACCTTGCTTTAGAAAAGAGGGCCATAGGCTCATGGCTGCTCGGCCTGTCTGTCACTCCATTGTGTAATCCTTCCTGCCATTAGTCTTCTTCTTCTTCTGCGTGTAGAGGTGTAATTGGATACTATCTCTTGTTTTGTGGACGAACCCCTCTTCTTGCCATTACCTAGCTCTGTAACAACGATGCACCTATCATTACCTTGCCTCTGCAAGTGCTTTTATTCATTCCTTGGTGCATTGGTGAGATGAGGAGGCCAGCATGGCTCTTGGGTTGCCGTAGTGTGGTCTTGTCGGATGAGGTGTTAAACTGTTCTCACTGATTAACTCTCGATGTGGCATTTGACCCTGCTTTGTCGTGGCTTGGGAGTTTAATCTTGAACTCTACACGCTATGTTTTTTCTTTTGACAGTACTTCATGAAGCTCATTGTCTTCTAAATGGTGGCTAGGGTTTGAACTCATACTTCTTCAGGGTCGAAAAATCTATCATGCAGGTAAGATACTCAAATGTTATGTTTTAATACTGAGTTAAAGATTTCATTTTGCACCTGTAATTATTCTTCTGAATATTTAAACTTGTTGGCTTCAATGTGCAGGTGCTTAACCTTTACAAAAAGGTGTTGATAGCCGCCGAATACCACCTTGCACAGATTCCATGCTACGCATAACCTTGGTAAGCCTCGGTCTCGCTGAGGTTCCTCCTGTAGTGGCGTATGGAAATGATTTTTAGTTAATGGATTTCATTGGGTTTTTAGTTTTTGGCTCAGCCGTGGATATACCTTGTTGTAAAAAGTTTGGAAAGGCCTTGGGCCGATACTTATAATGTTTTGTCCAAAAACAAATCTTCAAGCCCTCATGGCTGTTTAGTGTAAAAAATATGGGGATTTCAAGGCCGAGTCTTGAGGAAGACAAATATGGGCCTTAAGTTGTAGTTTTGATTACTTAAATGTTGTTTTTAAACAAGCGTTTAAGCCTTAACTTAGTTTGTAAAGGCCATTAGGCCGTATGTTTTAAGAAGAAGGTGATAGTTAGGGTTTATATGCGTTTTAAATTGTTAATAATCTCAAAGCTTACTGTATTGCAATTTAT
>LPNX010510126.1:415357-447930 GCA_001517045.1 Pseudotsuga menziesii
GTTATAGGCAGAGTTGTATCATGGTATTATACGGTGGCTGGTATTCCATTTGTGTACCTTCATCACTTCACTTCTGGGATGTACTTATAATGTATTTCGGCCATCGTATAACCCCTCTGATCTCATACATTAGGGGGCATCTATTATAGCGGATTTCACCACACTAGGTGAATCACACATTGTATGGCCTTCCCCTGTCCCGCTACAGACTCATTAGCCCCTATGGACCACTTTTTGTCTTTTGATGTGTCCTTGATCATCCCTGAAAAACATAAGAAAAGTGATATACACAGCTTTTTCCCCGATAACCGCGTACATACGCGTATATTCCCTCTATAGTCGTGTACATCGGGATGTGTACATAATCCAAATAATTTTGGAGCGTTCCTTGACTTGGATCCGACTCATATGATTCCTGGCCTTCCATATGCCTTGAGATCGCATGGATTCGACCTTTTAGTATCCCTTTGAAAAGCTATATAAGGAACCCATTGAGACATTGAAAGGATAAGAGAGAATTGAGAGTAACGAAACTATAGTCCATTGTTGCCAGAACTTATGCTTGAGTCTGCATCCCTTTGTCCCTTGGAGCACTGTTGTGTTATTCCCAAGCTTGCCTTTTGCTAGTGAGCTTGTTGTCTGCGTGATGGAGGATTGAGGTGGTGGAGGCCCAAGTGGGGGATTCAGTTTCTCCGGTTCGCAGACGTGCTGTCAGAGGTTGTCACTTGTAATCTCTGATTCATATTAATAGAAATATCTTTTCCTGTCCAGTAATGTGTATTTGAATGAATATTGTATCCATTGGAATATGTCAAATGATTTTACATTATTGATTATATATGCTAGAATATATCCAACACCATGAAATATACTATGCTTGTATTGTTTACTTGTTGTTGAGGACGTGCTATAACAATTCAAGCTGAAGATTGGAAAGCTCAACGGGGATCTACTTCAACCGTATGGAATAAGGTACGAGGTTCGATCCTTTAGTGTTAGACATTTTATTTCTATTGCATATTGGGAAAGATTGATTTCTGGAGTCTAGCTGTCTGTTGTGGTACCCCAAGCCATAGGAATTTCTCTCTGTAACAGAATTACCCATTGGAGCTCTGATTTTCAAATGCAAATTCTAGGAGATCCAGCCGGCGGAATTCACAACCGTTTCTTCCAGGTATTTACTCATGTTCTCTGCTTGCATTTCAATATAATTTTTACAAGTTTTCATGGTCAAATGAGTTTTTTAAGGCCAATTCTACATGAGCGCTACAGCCCACGCAGGTATCGAGGCTTTTTCTGTGTATAGGGCTGGCTATACGCGGAAAAGGGGATGGAAACCGCGTACATACGCGGCTATTTGCAAAATAGCCGCGTATGACGCCGTGCAAAAGGATTTACAAGAATCTAATGGACATTTGGTCAATTTCTCATGCAGGATGGTGCTAGAGTGGCGAGAACACGAGCATGGTGAATTAGAGGAAGCAGTAAGGGATGACAGAATGGCTCAAGAAGCTCTAAGAAGATGTGGACTCTACAAGTTTTGGTGCCTAGGTGGCTTGAGGGCCAAACCAGGACTGCTACAGATGCTGGTAGACTATTGGGATCCAGACTCAGAGTCCTTCCGAATAGACAGTATGTTCCTCACCATTGAGGTGGAGGATATCTACTTTATCACAGGTCTATCAAGACGAGGGGAGATGGTGAACCTTCATGCCCGAGGAGGGCCAGGTCATGGGCTTACTATTGATGAGTACATAGCTGTGTACTGCTACCCAGAGACTGAGAAGGTGGGGAGTCAAGTTTCCACCAACGCTATATAGGTGCTGGGCCTAAAGGCCATACTACTGACATTGGGCAGGATAGCAGGCTTAGCATCACTCCATCAGGCCTCTCAGCCACTGATGTTCTATGCGGTGGAGTGTATGACACCGACCATCTATGACTGGAGCACTTCACTACTGAGCAACATGAAACACCAGCTCAATGAGTGCAAGGCAGTTAGGATATGGAACTTCAGGTTCAGCAGCATTTTGAGCACGTTTTTCTTCGAGCATGCTCTAGGATTCTTCGTAGGGAATATGTTACAAGGATGACATTGGAAAATACCGCAAAGCAGGCTTATGTTGCATATAGCCCAGATTATGTGTCTATGGCATATAATTTACCAAGAACACAAACTTATCTGACTGATAGTTGGTTAAAAGAGCTGAAGTTAGACATGGTGGAAACAGTCAAGAAGATGATGATACCAGGAAAAAACTTCCGTACAAGGCCTTCTGGAGAGTACGAAACATGAACTCTCTGTACTCCGTATAGGTTCATAGCTTTGATGCTGAACTGAATCTTTGGAAGAGCTAATGGAAAATGTTTTAAAATGGGTTGGATACCAATTATCTATTTTGTTGTTACACAAGGTAAAATTTTTAACTGGGCAAGTATAATATCCAATAGTCTGTCAGCTTGTATAAGCGCAGCCTTGGGAGGATTGTCCCAAAAGAAGTCAAAATTTTACATGATTTCTATTTTGATTGATTTCATTCTGTGCACTCAGCCATTCCCATCCTTAAAGTTCCATTGGGATAAGGACCAAGATCCAGTGTATGCGGCCTATAAATTATTCTAGGCCCACAAATATTACAGCCATTATAGGGAGATTTGTGAGCATTTCATTATGCCATTATATACATTGATTTTCTTGGTCGAAAGCAATTGTATGTCAGAAGAAGATTTCAAATTTGTGCAAGAATATGAAAGCTATTATCTGACAGAAGAGGGCCTGTACTTAAGAATGTTTGGTGGTTCGAGAGCCCCTTCTCTTCTGCCAAAGTATGCCACAAACTATGTAATTCGCAAGGAGGAGGCAGTTGTATATTGATGGGATAGGAAGTTTCCTTTTTGAGAAAAAGAAGGAAGTCTATCCTACAGTGCCCTTTTTTGTTGGAAGTTACAAGTTCTCCAGGGTGCAGAATGCATCGAAGTTTGTCAAATAATTGGAATACTTTCATTTCGGTAAAATGAATTTCCACAGGAATGACTCTGAGGGAAAAGTTGATGATTATTGCATAGAAGATGGAGTACATTTCGAATATACCAATTTCTAGTATAAGGATGAAGATACCTTCTGAAATGCTAGGAACATGATAGCTTTAAGGATAAGGTTCAAGTAAAAGATAGCTACTTATGGTGGTAAAGGTAAAGCTGTTGAGAAGCAGAAAAGGCAAGAAGAAGAGGAAGCAAAAAAGAGGCAGGAAGAAGCTAACAGACTAGTACATGAGGCATAAAACTGGTTGAGAACAGAAGAAGAAGAAAAGAAATGAGCAGCTGAAGAAGAAGCAAAGAAGATTAAAGAAGAAAAGAAGAGGAAAGAAGAAGTTGAAATATGAAAAAAGTAGACAGAAAGTGAAGGGTTCAAATTAGAAGATGTCCAAAAGAAAAAACAGCCATCAGAAAATGCAGGTGAAGGAGTGAGAGAATAAACACAAGAAGAACAAGATCCTATTGATCAAGGACATGTTCAGTATAATATTGATCCATTAGATCCTGTTGTTCCTTCTAGTAGTGCAGTAGGATAAGGTTCAGTGTCAACTGTTTGAGTTGAGTTAATTCCTTTAATGCCCACTAAAGGGGAAGAGGTGTTGGATTTTAACACTATCTTTTATGACAAGGAAAAAAAGAGGATTGTTAAACGAACAGAAAAGAAAGTGAACACTGGGGGTAAACCTAGAATGATGGTGATGAATAAAACAGTGGTTCATGGTACTAACACATATCCTCGATTAATAGCGAGGGATGGGGTATCTCTAACCCTAGCCACTGAAGACAATGTAGACAAAATCATGACAGATCCAGAGCAGTCTCAGAAAAGGATCACACAAGTGAAAGAGACTTTGAAGAAAGAAATGAGTGAAAGGTAGAATTTGAAAAGAAAGTATGAGGATATGATCAGTGAGGTCTAGATATCAACGTCAGAATGTCAGACTTTACAGGAAGACAAAGATGCCTTGGTAATATCTGTAGGAAATATAGAGAATAATTCCCAAACCACCTTGGTAGAGTTGGGGAAGCTACAACAAAAATATCAGAGTTTGGAAGTCGAGAGGGATGATCTTAGGTTATCAGTTGAAGAATTGAATAAAAAAAAGGGCAGATTGGAAGGTCAAGTGACAGAGCTAGAAGTGCAGAAAATATCTGAAGAATGGAAGGCTAAGCTATACGAAACTCACATAGCATCCTTGGAGGACCAGAAGAGTTCATTAGCAGCTTCACTAAAGATAGCTATGGAGCAAAAGGTTGATATTGAGCATTTAAATAAGCATGCCCTTATGCTTCGAAAGAAGATTCATAAAATGCAGCTACAGATGGTGGAAGAAATATTTAAAGTTCAACAGTCCGACATTAGATTAGAGGAAATTGTAAATACTACTTCTTATTTTTTGGATAGAACACAGGATATCCTAGAAACTCTGCAGGGAAGGATTACATGGGTAGAAACGAACAAGGAATCTCTTGTAGATATATCTGTCAAAGATATGGAGACGCTAAAGCTGGAATACGAGTCGATTGAGTTCACTAGCAAAGCAGCATAAGAACTAAAAAAGACAGAGAAGAAAACAAAGAATGCCTATGCTGAACTATTTAGGAGAGTGCTCCTAAATTATAATCAGTGTCAGACCTCGGCTGCAAAGAGGTTAGAAGTGCTTCCAGAGCCTGAAATGTTTTTGAAACAATTACAAGAAAGATGCAATGAAGATGTATAGGCCATTTATCAAGTTAAGGAGTTAGATGAAAATATACTTAAGATTGAAATAGCACATGCAGCTATGAGTATCCACTTGCTGGAAGACCAGCTGCACTTGATCCCTGCTAGGATAGTAGGTGTAAAAGCCTAGGCTGCTCAGCACGAAATTAATATCATATTTCTCGAACCTTCTGGTTTTGAGAATATAGCAGCAGTGGCAAATGTGTGGAGATAATTTATAAACGTGCAAGCTTGACCCTCTTAGTTGGACTGTCTAGCACTTTGATAAAGAATGTAATATATTGTATTTTTTTTATTCACAAGATAAAGGACAACAAATTTTATGGGAAAGGTTGGGGAAGCCCAAAAAACAATGAGGGCAGCCCAAGAGTTTTTTTCTTTTTGTATAAATATAGGCAAGCTTGATGTACACCAGGAGCTTTTTTCAGACTATCTTTGTGCAAGATTATTGTAAGAAGAACTATTTCATCTTATAATAAAGAGTGATATTTTTGGCTGGAGAAAGTGCTGTGGGGTTTCAAATGTTTGATGTGGACTTGTTGGATGTGAACTATTTATGTTTTAGCTTGTTGCCATGATCTGTGAGATAGTTCTAACTTATGAACTCTTCCATGCTATGAATGTGCTCCTGTTTATTTCTGTGAAATTTCCACAATTATATTTGAGTAATGAATGTTTTAATTAACAATAAGCTATCTCTTTGTTTATCTGTTTATTGATATTCATGTATTCAGAAATATTAACAGCTAGCGTTCTTAATGAATGATATACAATATGTTACTCAACATTAATTACAGTATTGCTCCCTAGGGATAGGTTAGTGAGTCTTAGTTAGTTCTCTTTTGTTTATGATTTAGAAGCAAGAGAGGTAAGACAAGAGGTAATAACCTGCGCATCACATTGTGACACTCCTCGTTATCTCTATCATCTGCATTTAGTTAGGAACTTTCATTTGATACATAAACATAAAACTAAAAAATATACCTAAATGGTGGACCGGGACGCAACTGGTAAAATACGCTTTAACTGTTACTTGACCTATGGTTGCCAGACCATAAACCAGACGGATTCCCCATACCAAACAATAACAAGATAATTGGGAACGCTTATTGAGGAGGATCCCCACTATTGTTACCTGCAATTTTCCAAGCCTCAACAGTTTTTGGCACTAGAAGGAGGGCCACCAGTGCATGGCTGGCTGAGGAAGTCCGCTTTCTTGAGATTACTCCACCAGTGAGAGTTCTGAAACTAGTTTGACTCAGAAACCCACTCCTGAAGAAACGGGAAAGGGGTATCTCTATCCCATTGATAACGAAGTGGTTGAATATTTATGGAGGATTACCAGGGCGTATGCAAAAAATATTGGAGGGTTACCTATTATACCTGTTCTACCCAGGAGAGTGTATCAGAAAAAGGACCGCCATAAATTAGAAGATTCAGTGTTGGTAGAAGATCTTGAGGAATTGGTAAAAACATCCATACAAGAAGTTGTCAAACCTTTGGATTAGTTGGGACCAGATTTCCCTCACTGTTCACCTTTCCAGACCCCTGTTCAGTCCTCACCCCATACTCCACTTAGAATCATGGCCAATGTGAATGCCAATCAGCCATCTCCATAGCCTGCATGGAGAGCTAGATATTTTTTAATCCTGACACCTCCATTGCATGATATGCCTCAAAGTTTTGACAAAATTTTCCCTAAGTTTTAACCTATTGCAGCTGCAACTGTTGTCCCCAATTTTTTTCAAATTTTGGACCCCCCATCATGATTTTAAATGATTCTTTGAATCGTTTGAATCTATGAACTTTTTTCGTCATGATTTAATGTCAAATTATTTTTAGGATAATTCTCTTCCTGTTTTTATTGTTTATGTTTGAAACTACTATGGATTACAGAGTTTAGAGTCTGATTGCTACCTTTTGAACTGTGTTTTTTTTTCAGAATCCTGCTTCTCATGCTATCCTCTGTTTCAGAGGCCATTCAAACAACTTGTAGAAACTTTGTTTCCTTAAGATATTATTGGAGGCTGTTGTTTGTTTTACTTCCGCCGTTGCGGCTCCCAAAGCAACTAGGTACCCGCCATGTAAGTGCTCCACCCGACGATGCTTTATCGGATCTTCATCACTTTGTGTTGGATCGGAGGTCGTATCTTTTCTTCTTCCGCCCTTGCGGCTGTGTAATGCATTTATCTTCCGACGCCGATATCTTTCCAATTGCCGACTGGAAGCTTGTCCGCCCAAAATTTAGGTCAAAGCCCTTCCGATTCCGATAGGCTTAACGTTCTCGCGGTGCCCGTTGCCTGTTAGGACCCCGCTTATGCGCCTGTAAAGGAGACTACCCACCTAATGTTTTTAGTATTTTAAGTCACTGACAAGTGTTGATCTACCCGTCGATTTTGTAAGTTTCAAACCCCCGCATGGGTAATAGCAGTTCTGGTGCTTGTTACGGTTTTCATGGTAGTATAGAGCCTTTTAATGACCGATCATTTTTTTTTGTTGATGCAGTTTGTTTTTTATTGAAAACGTGGTCCCGATTAATGATACATGTCATTTAATTATAGGTGGACTCAAGAAACTATTCGGACTACCGCGACGTGAAGGGAGCTGGCCAGTGTTAGCAAAGGTCAAACCAAAACCAGTAGAATCCCAAGGAGAGCAAGCAAAAGAGAAGGCAGAATCAATGGCGACAAAAGCATGAACCTGGAAAGATCTGTCGGTTACTAAGAAGATCATGAGTACGCACAGAAAAGATAAAATGGGAATATTAAATGTTTTGGGGAACCTAATCACACGTTTTGGGGGCAGCCCAAGTGGTTAGCTGATTTAGTTTAAATATAGGAAAGTTAGAACTTACAGGGGATTTTTCCCGTGGACAAACTTGTGAACTATTGTTTGTAAGAGGAACTATTTCGTTTTACAATGAGAAATTGCAAATTTTGCCTGTTGGAGAAGGTGTTATGTGGAATGTTTCAATGTGATAAAATGGACAATGTTGAAGGGGAACTATTTCGTTTTTTACTGTGTTTCATTAACTGTGAGATCGTTCTGACCTTTTGAACCTATGTTCTTTTCCTAAATGTTCTCTAGTATATTTTGTGATGTTTTCCACTATGAGTAATGGGATTTTTTAACTATTGATGAGTTATCTTCTCATGTATACTTTTATTCATGTTTATATGTTTTGGTTATAAGAACAACTATCTGTGATTTTCCATAACACGTGAACAGTATTGCATTACTCATGAATTAATATCTAGCTCTCTAGAGATAGCCTAGTGAGTACTCCTTTTCTTGCTTTATGTGTGATTTAGGTGCTTGTGAGTTTAAGACGAAAGGTAAAAACCTGCACATCACTTTGTGAATACTCCTGGCATTCTTTATCAAATCTGCATGTTAAATAGGAACTTGCATATCATGTTTTAAGTCTAAAATAACAAAAATATACACGGTGGATCGGGCCGCAACCGATAAAACCTTTATTTTTGTTACCCAACCTACGGTAGATGGACCGCAAACCGGATGGATTCCCTACACCAAACAGTCACGAGCTAATTGGGAACATTGACTGGGGAGAATCCCTTGCTATTGTTTCCTGCGAATTTCCAGGCCTCAATAGTTTTTTGCGCTAGAAGGAGGGCCGCCAGTGCATGGATGGCCGAGGAAACTCATTTTCCTGAAACTATTCCACTGGAAACAGTTCAGAAGCCAGTGTGTTTCCTAATCCAATTCCGGAAGAAGAGGGTAGAGAAAATTTGTATTCTATCAACAACGAAGTTGTTAATAATCTGAAAAGACACACTAGGGCATATGTGAAGAAGATTGGAGGATTGCCTATCATCCCTGAATTGCCTAGAAGAGAATATAAAAGGAAAGATCGTCCTATATTGGAAGACTCAGTGCTGGTTGGGGATTGGGAAGAACTTGTAGAAACAGCATTATAGGAAGTTTTACTGCCTTTGAATCAAGAAGGCACTGATACTCCTCACATTCCTCCTGTTCATACTCCTATTCGCTCACCCCCTCACTCTCCACCCAGACTCATGGCAGGAATAAACGCAAATCAACCACCCAACCCACCAAACCCACCACTTGCTTGGAAAGCCAGATTACCTTTAAACCTAGCACCTCCGTTGCATGATTTACCCCAATATTTTGAAAAGATGCTGCCCAAATTCGACCCAAATGAGAAGATACTAGTAGACGACCACCTGTAAAGTTTCTATTTCACAATAGAAGGGTTAAGAGTTGGGGAGTATGAGGATGTAGTTTGCAGATTTTTCCCGCACACCCTTAAAGGAACTGCAGCATCATGGTACTTTGGTTTACCTACAAAATCTATCCCTGATTGGGATACCTTCAAGAGGATTTTTAGAAGTATGTATGCGGCCCAAAATAATCATGCAACCCTCATGAAAGGACTATGCGCCTTAAAGAAAGAGAGAAAGGAGAAGGTGCACAGCTTCACCCAAAGATTTGTAGCGTACCTCAAGAATTTTTCTGAAGCTGACAGACCTTCGAACAAAGTCCTAATTGAATATTATACCTCAGCTTTAGGACCCGAGTTGGCCATGTTCGCCAAAATAAAGGCCAATCCCACTTTAGTAGAGACCTATGAGGAGGCGGAAAAAGTAGAGGCTGAAAGGGAAAATATCGAAGATTATCCCGAACGATCAGAAGAGAAAAATGTGGGAAGGAAAGCCTTGTTGTTTACTAAGCCTAAGGAAGAGCAATCACTAGATTTTTAAAGTATGGTAAAAATGATGCAGAAGCTTTCTAACAAAATCATAGACTTGGAAAAGGAAAAGGAAGCCCAAAAGTTCTACAAGCCCTATTACAAGAGACGGGAGGACAACAATCAATCCCAACCCCCTCCGCACAATTCGGCGTCTATGAATTTAACAGAGGTAGGAATGGACAATTTTGGCACTTTCCACCAACAACCTCACTCTAAAAAGAATTGTCCTCAATGGATAAACTCGATGACGTTAGTGATGAATCAGCTGTTGGACTCTAAATTAACAGAAGATGGAGATGAAGAAAGAAAAGATAGTAATATGTCAACGAAAGAACAAGAGGATGAGACCATGGTTCTATGGAACTCTGTCTCGTTATTCAATGCTGAGGAAGAAAGGAATTGGGAATACGAGGACGTCGTGGAAATGAATGTAACAACAAGGAGACAAGGGTTGGTGAAAGAAGACAATCTCATGCTCCCAAAGATTAAAAGGCTTTAGAAAAATGTTAAGAAATTTCAAAATAATTCCTCAGCTGATAAAATCCCTGAATTCACCATCACCAGTCAAGATCCTAGACAAAAGGATACGTTTGCCAAGCCCAATGAAGAAAAAATTAATGTTGATAAATCACATCCCACCGAACCTCAGATGGATTATGACATTGTGGAAGATATGAAGAAGGTAAGGGCGAATATCTCATTATTTGAAATGTGTAAGGTGCCACAACAGAAAGAAAAACTTTTGAAAGCGCTTGAAGCATCGGAGGAGAGGCTGCCCATTGACAATCAACCCAAATAAGAAGAAGAAATCGGGGAAGCAAGTATTGGGGGTAAGTCTAAGAACAAGAATCCACCTTTCCTTCTCACTTTTGAAATCTTTAATCACAACGTACATAATTTCCTGGTAGACTTAGGGGCATTGGTTAATGCCATGCCAATATCAGTATACAAAAGGATAAATGGGCAGCCTAAGCCATCCACTTGGAGGGTTGTTCAGTTGGATAGGACGAATGTGAAGGTAATTGGGGAAATGGAGGATGTTCTAGTTCGCCTGTCTTCAAATAATAAGGTGTGTCAAGTTATTGATATCGTGGTGGCTGACATACCAGACACTTATGGGCTTGTTCTGAGTAGAGACTGGTCGACAAAGCTAAACGGATATTTTGCCTTGGACTGGTCACATCTGTGGCTCCCGTATAAAGGAATCCCGAATCAAATCAAAATTTTGAGGGAGCCCCATATGAAATACAACGTTACTCAGCTTGAGGACAAAAAAGAACCAGTGGATTCTGTGTTGGGAAATTATTTTATTGAGTTAGAACCAGGAAATTACCAAGCAGAAGAAGCCAGCGATACATCAGACACTCAGCCTGATCTCCTTCGGTTTTCACAAGCTGATGAAATTGACTGTAAAATAGTAAACTTAGTAGTAGGAGTAGATTCCTGTACAGTAGTTAGCGATTTCTGGACACTTCTTTTTTACGGATCTAAAACGTTAGAAGGGTCTGGGGCCGGCTGTGTCCTAATAGACCTCGAGAAGAACAAACATTTTCTTTCATGTAGGTTAGAGTTTGAATGTACAAATAACACAGCTGAATATGAAGCATTGGTCCAAGGTTTAAGGAAAGCAATCGAATTAAAGGTAAATAATCTGAAAGCTTTTGGAGATTCTGAAATAATTGTAAAATAGATTCGGAATCAAATACATTGTATTTATCCTCACTTAAAAGCTTATCAAAATGAGGTATGGGATTTGCTCAAATGTTTTAATGCATTTAATATTATATCAATTCCAAGACTTAAGAATGCAGCTGCTGACCTGTTGGCCACAGCAGCTGCTAGGCTTGTGCCTACTAATAATCGGTGCTCCGTTGAATTGCTTTTCAGGCCCTCGGTTCCAGACATGATTACCAACCTACGAATGATCAACGACAATCAACATATTATAGAATGCTTAACGAATGACGAAGTATTTAAAGGGGCGATTATTGATGATGAAGAACATCAGGATGGGCTGAAATTTGATAATTTCATCCCTAAAGGAGTCAGAACCTTAGAGCGGATGTTTGATTTAAATGAAAAATTTAGAAGACCAACAAACGTGAAGACTCACAGCTCATCCCTACAGTTTGAATTGATAAATTTAGGGACTGAGACAAAGCCCAAATATGTGAATCTTGGAAAATGTTGTTCACTAGCAGAAAGAGATAAGTTCATCAGTATTTTTAATCAATATAAAGATGTTTTCACCTGGACATACGAAGATCTGAAGACATATGACACCAGTATCATCCAACATGTTATCCCCATCAAATCTAGAGTCAAACCTTATCAACAACCTTTAAGGAAAATTCATCCAAAGTTGGAGCCTCTAATCCAAAGTGAAGTTAAGAAATTATTGGATGCTAGAATTATTTTTAAGGTCAGACACTCTAAATGGGTTTCAAATCTAGTACCAGTAAGAAAAAAATCTGGAGAAATCAGGCTATGTGTGGATTTCAGAAATTTAAATCGCGCTTCGGATAAAGACAATTATCCTGTTCCACCCCTGGAGCAACTACTACAAATGGTCTCAGGTTCTGAACTATTTTCTTTATTAAATAGATTCTCAGGCTACAATCAAGTATTAGTAGCTGAAGAAGACAGATTGAAGACAACATTCAGGACTAGGTGGGGAACCTTCGCTTACCAAAGAATGCCCTTTGGGCTTATAAACACCGGAGCTACATTCCAGAGGTCTATGGACATAGCTTTCCGCAGTTTGATTGGCTGCAATGCTGTAGTGTACCTCGATGATATTACGATATTCTCAAAGAGGAGAGAAGAACACGCGTTTCATCTAAAGCAGATTTTTGAACGCTGCTGGAATCATGGTATCTCACTCAATCCCAAGAAGTGTGTGTTCGCTGTTACGGAGGGTAAGTTGTTGGGTCACATAGTTTCAAAGAAGGGAATATCTATAGACCCAGAAAAGATCAAGGCCATTGAACAGATCCCCTTGCCCCATAATAAAAAGGGGATGCAATCATTTATGGGAACAATAAACTTCGTGTGAATATTTGTGCCGGACTTTGCTTAAATTGTCAAACCTATGCAGCAAATGGTGAAGCAAAGTGTACAATTCAAGTGGACTGAGGTTGAAAAGAATGCATTCAGCAAGATTAAAAATGCTGTTACACATGCACCCTCCCTAAAAAGCTTGAATTTTGATAAAGATTTTATTCTATACACGTTCCCATCTGATGATTCGCTAGCAGCTGTGCTTACTCAGAAGCAAGATGGGGGAGATGAGTTCCCCATATCATTTATGAGCACTGGTCTACAAGGGGCTGAATTGAATTACCCAGCTATAGATAAAAAATCTTACGCAGTGTTCAAAATGGTGAAACAATTCAGGCCCTACATATTAAAAAACCGGACTAAGGTAATTGTCCCACACCCAGCTGTAAGGTCTCTTTTTGTACAGAAGGAGTTAGGAGAAAGAAGGGGTAATTGGGTAAAAAATATTCAAGAGTATGAACTCGAGTTCAAGCCAACTTCTATAGTTAAAGGGCAAGGGTTGTGCAGATTAATGACTGGAAATGGAAACAATGAAGAACATGCCTGGGAAGACGAGGCTGAATTACATCTGATGGATGTATGCCCTCTGTTCACAGCCCCTGAATCTTGGTATCGAGATCTTATGCATTACCTTTAGACAAGATCATTGCCAGAACACTGGAATTCTAAGCAAAGAAGAGCGTTGCACCTTAAATCAACCTCCTATCAAATTATTGAAGGAATATTATTCAGAAAAAATTATGACGGAGTTCTTCTTAGATGCTTAGAAAAAGAATATGCGAAGAAGGTAATGATGGATTTGCATGACGAGCCTGCTGGGGGACATTTTTCAGGAGATACTACAGCTCACAAAATTCTCAGAGTCGGATACATTGGCCCACGCTTTTCAAAGAGGCACACGCCCATGTTAGGAAGTGCGACATTTGTCAAAGGTATAGCGAAAGACAACCTAAAGCAGCTGGACCACTGAAGCCTATGATGATCATGGAGCCATTCAAGCAATGGGGGTTGGATATTATTGGGGAGATAAAACTGAATTATTCCCTACAACACAAGTATATTCTGACTGCAACCGATTACTTCACTCGCTGGGTCGAAGCCATCCTGTTGCGCAAAATAAATGAGGACGCGGTCATAAACTTCCTGCAAGACCATATTATGACCAGGTTTGGAGTTCCAATTTCTTTAGTTTTTGATAATGCTACTTAATTTTCATCAATTAAGTTAACTGCTTTTGCTCATGAGAAAGGAATAAAATTGCATTACTCTGCCAATTACTATCCACAAGGAAATGTCTTGGCTGAATCTACTAACAAGAACCTGATTAGAATTTTAAAGAAGACTGTCATAGAAAACCAAAGGAGTTGGCACTCAGCGCTACCAAACTCCCTTTGGGCTGATAGAGTCACCCCCAAGTCTTTGATAGGAGTGTCTCTGTATACCCTTGTGTATGGTAAAGAGGCCATTCTTCCCCCTAATATCATGCTACACTCTTCCATAATAGCTCAAGAATCTAGGGGATCGGATAATGAAGTCTTACAAATGAGGATATAATCTCCTGAAGGTATAAGAGTCTCGATATAAAGCCAGAGATCACTTTAAGAAACAACAGGAGGTAATAAAAACATGGTTTGATAAACACAAGACAGGAACAAAAGACTTTGAAGTAGGAGATTTGGTTCTCAAGTGGGACCACCCCCATGATGAAAAAGGAAAACACACAAAATTCCAGCAGTTGTGGATAGGTCCTTTCCAGATTGCGGCAAAGCTTGGCCCTTCAACTTATAGGTTGCAAGATTTACAAGCTTAGTTCTCAAACCTTGTTTTTCCTAAGTTTTGTTTGTATTCTTCTATCTTGTATATAAATAATCTAGCTTGGTTGTATTTTCAGTCATGAAGTTCAGTCTTGTTTTAGTTTAAATTCTACTGATTTCAATAAAGGAGGCAAACCCACGGTTGCATGGGGAGCATCAGAATTTTGGACTGACTAAACTTCTTGGGTATAAGACTGTGTATTGCTGTTTATCTAAAAGAACTTCTTCCATTTTAGCATTTTTCTCGAATAGCTATGTATGCATTGAAGTCCTGCTTAACCCTTGTGACATATACCAGAATCAAAAGGTCTGGAATACTATTTTGAGGCTCCATCCATATCACATTTAAAATGTCCTAGGAAATGACAGCAAAGGCCCCATGGAAAGAAGCAAGGTAAACAGTATATTAGATACAAATGATCCCATGCCAAGAAATGAATTCCAAAAGGAAGATAAGAGTAAAAAAACTCCTATGAAAGCATGATATATCAAAACAAATGCGGAACCATATAAGTACTAAATCGCTGAAAGTTCCTCTCCGTCCGTGGGCTGAAACGTGAATACACTTCTCACACAAAAGGACACTTGGGATAGAGGAGCCTGAATTAAAATTCAGAAAGAAAGGCATGCAGGAGGACTCATATGAAAAGGAAAAAAGTCCAAAAGCACGAAAAGTGCTAGAATGGCATGAGAATGAGGAACAAATGAATATCTCTGTTTACCATATGCTACAATCCTGTGGTGTCCAAGCTGGCAGCTACCTAAAGACAGAGGTAATAATGAAATTCATCTTTCGGCCTCAAAAGAGTTATCTTGACTTACAAAATCCTAGTTCCCACTCTCCCAAATCGGACTATCATCAATGATCAAAGGTACATACCTTTTATATTTGAGAAATCCAGATAGCTGGAAGAATTCAATAGGAATGTTTGTTGTTAAACAGTTGGTCACTCAAGGAATAATCGTCCAGAGATCTAGGTTCACCAGGTAATTGCCAATTGTTGCAGCTACAACTGTTGTCCCCAATGTTTTTCAAATTTTGGACCCCCCCTCATGATTTTAAATGCTGCTTTGAATCGTTTGAATCCGTGAAATTTTTTGGTCATGATTTATTGTCGGATTATTTTAAGGATAATTATCTTCTTGTTTTTATTGTTTATGTTTGAAACTACTATGGATTGTAGAGTTTAGAGTCTGATTGCTGCCTTTTGAACTGCGTTTTCTTTTCGGAAGCCTGCTTCTCATGCTAGCCTCTGTTTCGGAGGTCATTCAAACAACTTGTCGGAAATTTGTTTCCTTAAGATATTATCGGAGGCTTTCGTTTGTTTATCTTTCGCCATTGCGGCTCCCAAAGCAACTAGGTACCTGCCATGTAAGTGCTCCGCCCACCGATGCTTTATCGGATCTTCATCGCTTTGTGTTGTATCGGAGGTCATAGCCTTTCTTCTTCTGCCCTTGCGGCTGTGTAACACATTTATCTTCCGATGTCGATATCTTTCCGATTGTCGACTGGAAGCTTGTCCGCCCAAAACTTAGGTCAAAGCCCTTCCAATTTCGATAGGCTTAACGTTCTCGCGGTGCCCGTCGCCTGTTAGTACCCCGCTTATGCGTCTGTAAATGAGACTACCCACCCGATGTTTTTAGTATTTTAAGCTGCCGACAAGTGTTGATCTACCCATCGCTTTTGTAATTTTCAAACCCCCACATGGGTAATAGTGGTTCTGGTGCTTGTTACGGTTTTCTTGGCAGTATAGAGCCTTTTGATGGCCAATCGCTTTTTTTTTGTTGATGCAGTTTGTTTTTTATTGAAAATGTGGTCCCGATTAATGATACATGTCATTTAATTACAGGTGGACTCAAGAAACGGTTCGGACTACCGCGGCGCGAAGGGAGCTGGGCAGTGTTAGCAAAGGTCAAACCAAAACCGGCAGGATCCCAAGGAGAGCTAGAAAAAGAGAAGGAAGAATCAATGGCGACAAAAGCATGAACCTGGAAAGATCTATCGATTACTAAGCAGATCATGAGTATGCACAGAAAAGATAAAATGGGAATATTAAACGTTTTGGGGAACCGAAAGGTCACATGTTTGGGGGGAAGCCCAAGCAGTTAGTTGATTTAGTTTAAATATAGGGAAGTTAGAACTTACAGGGGATTTTTCCCGTGGACAAACTTGTGAACTATTGTTTGTAAGAGGAACTATTTCATTTTACAATGAGAAATTGCAAATTTTGCCTGTTGGAGAAGGTGTTATGTGGAATGTTTCAATGTGATAAAATGGACAATGTTGAAGGGGAACTATTTTGTTTTTGATTGTGTTTCATTAACTATGAGAGTGTTCTGACCTTTTGAACCTATGTTGTTTGCATGAATGTTCTTTAGTATATTCTATGATGTTTTCCACTATGAGTAATGGGATTTTTTAACTGTGGATGAGCTATCTTATCATGTATACTTTTATTCATGTTTATATGTTTTGGTTATAAGAACAACTATCTGTGATTTTCCATAACACGTGAACAGTATTGCATTACTCATGAATTAATATCTAGCTCTCTAGAGATAGCCTAGTTACTACTCCTTTTCTTGCTTTATGTGTGATTTAGGTGCTTGTGAGTTTAAGACGAAAGGTAAGAACCTGTGCATCACTTTGTGAATACTCCTGGAATTCTTTATCAAATCTTCATGTTAAATAGGCACTTGCATATCATGTTTTAAGTCTAAAATAACAAAAATATACACGGTGGATCGGGCCGCAACCGATAAAACCTTTATTTTTGTTACCCGACCTATGATAGACGGACCGCAAACCGGACGGATTCCCTACACCAAATAGTCACGGGCTAGTTAGGAACGTTGACTGGGGAAAATCCCTTGTTGTTGTTGCCTGCGAATTTCCAGGCCTCAACAGAACCTAGTGAAGGAATTCTTGTAGATGATCACTTGTAGAGTTTTTATCTAGATTTAGAAGGTCTACAAGTAACAGAACATGAAGATGTAGTTTGCATATTATTCCTGCATACCCTGAAAGGAAAATCAGCTTCATGGTACTTTGCTCTACCTGCAAATTCAATCACAAATTGGAATATTTTTGAGAGACTGTTCAGAAACAAATACGAAATCCAGAAAACTCACGTAGCTTTAATGAAAGGATTGATTTCCTTAAAGAAATAAAAGAAAGAGAACGTACATAATTTTACTCAGAGGTTCACTGCCTACCTGAATAACTTTAGTGCAACTGATAAACCATCTGAGCATGCTCTAATTGATTACTATACCTCAGCCCTCAGGCCTGATCTAGCCATGTTTTCCAAGAGATCAATTAGGCCCACTTTGGTAGATACTTATGAAGAAGCCGAGAAGGTAGAGGCATAATTGGAGAGTATAGAACACTATCCTATGCAGTCAGATGAACAAACTTATGGAAACAAAAAGCCCCTATTATTAACTAAACCTAAGGATGAACGATCACAGGAGTTATAGGGGGTAGTGAAAATGATGCAGAAGTTTTCAAATGAGGTGATTGATTTAGAAAAAGAAAAGGGGGCTCACAAACAATACAAGAATTAGTATGAGAAGAGAGATGATAACAATCAACCTAAGCCTCCTCCACATAGTCCTTCAACAATGATTTTGACCGATGTAGGAATGGATAATTTTTTCACTTTCCATCAGCAACCTCATTCTAAGAAAAATTACCCACAATGGATTAATTATATTACATTAGTAATGAGCCAATTATTGGATTCCAAGCTGACAGAAACTGAGGAAGAGAAAGGGAAAGATCATGAACCTACAGAAACACAAGAGGAATACACCTTGGTTGTATGGGACTGTGGGTCTATGTTCAACTTGGAAGATGAAGATTTCCCCGACAAAGAAGAAAAATCAGAGACAAATGTCATAACAAGGAGTCAGAATCCATTAAAATAAGATAACTCGATGCTTCCACTGTTAACATACCTGAGTTTGTCATTTCAAACCAGAACCTAAAGAAAGCCAATACACCTGTAAAACCTACTAAAAATAAAGTTGAAAATGTTAAGAGGAATCCAAATGAGCATGAGATGGGATATGATATTATCGAAGACATTAAAAAGGATAAAGCAAATATCTCATTGTTTGAAATGTGCAATCTACCTTAGCAAAAGGAGAAACTCTTTAAAGCACTTGAGACACCCGAGAAGGAGCTTCCCATAGACAACCAACCTGAGGAAGAGATTGGTGAGGTGAGCTTAGGAGGAAAATATAAGTATAAAACTCCAGCATTTCTTCTAAACTTTGATATTTTCAACTATAATGTGCATAATCATTTAGTGGACTCAGGAGCATCCGTCAATGTCATGCCACTTTTAGTTTGAAAGAAAATCAATGGTCAACCTAAACCAACTACTGGCCAAGTTCTTCAATTAGACAGAACAATAGTAAAAGTAATAGGAGAAATGGAAGATGTTCTGATCTGTTTATCCACAGATGAGAGGGTATGTCAGTACATAGACATTGTCGTAGCAGATATCCCAGATGCTTATGGTTTGGTTTTGAGCCGGGATTGGTCAGCGAGGTTAGAAGGATATTTTGCATCAGATTGGTCACATTTGTGGTTTCCTTTTAAAGGATGTCAAAATCAAATAAAAGTGTTAAGAGAGCCTCAAATGAAATGTAATGTGACTCAGTTGGAGGGAAAAAATGAACCAGTAAACTCTGTGTTGGGAAATTATTTTCTTGAACTGGAACCACGAAATTACCAAGCTGAAGAAGCCAGCAGTATCCCTGATATCTAGCCCGATCTCCTTCAATTTTCATGGGATGATGAGTTTGATTGTAACATAGTAGATTTAGTTTTAGATGTAGTTAGAAATTCAAATTCAGTAGGAGTAGCAAGTTTTTGGATTCTTTATTTTGATGGTTCTAAAACATTGGAAGGATCAGGAGTTGGCTGTGTCTTGATTGATCCAGAAAAAAAAAACATTTTCTTTCATGTATATTAGAATTTGAATGCACAAATAACAAAGCCGAATACAAAGCACTAGTTCAGGGACTTAAGAAAGCAATAGAATTGAAAGTAAAAAATCTGAAAGTATATGGAGATTCTAAAATAGTTGTTAAACAATTTCGGAACAAAATAGATTGCATTTCACCGCATTTGAAAGCTTACCAAAATGAAGTTTGCGATTTACTGATAAATTTTCATGCATTCAATTTTGTGTCAATTCGTATATTAAAGAATATAGCAGCTAACTTATTAGCTACCTTAGCTGCAAGATTAGTACCTTTGAATAATAGATGCTCTATTGAATTGCTTTTTAGGCCTTCTATTCTATATAACATCACAAATCTAAGGGTTTTTGACAATGATCAACAAATATTGGAATGTTTAATGAATGATGATACTTTCAAAGGAGCAATAATAGATGACGAAGAACATCAAGCAGAGTTACAGTACGAAAATTTCATTCCAAAAGGAGTGAGGAATTTGGAAAAAATGTTTGATTTAGACAACAAATTCAGAAATCTAGCGAATGTCAAGACTCATAGCTAGTCTTTACAATTCGAGCTGATAAATCTAGGGACAGAAGTTGAACCCAAATATGTAAATTTGGGGAAATGTTGTTCACCCGGTGAGAGGTGTAAATTCATCAGCTTATTCAGACAATGTAAGGATGTATTTGCTTGGACTTATGAAGACCTAAAGATGTATGACACTAAAATTATACAACATGTGATTCCAATCAAGGTTGGAGTCAAACCTTATCAACAGCCTCTAAGGAAAATGCATTCGAAGTTAGAACCCCTAATTCAAAGTGAGGTGAAAAAGATGTCGATGCTAAAATCATATTCAAAGTCACACATTCAGAATGGGTCTCTAATTTGGTACCAGTGCGGAAAAATTCTGGAGAGATCAGACTTTGCGTAGATTTCAGAAATCTTAATCGTGCATCAGATAAAGATAATTATCTTGTCCCACCCATGGAACAAATAATACAAATGGTCTCCGGTTTCGAACTGTTCTCTCTATTGGATGGATTCTCTGGTTATAATCAAGTATTAGTAGTAGAAGAGGACAGGCTGAAGACCACTTTGAGAACCAAGTGGGGAACTTTTGCGTATAGGAGGATTCCCTTTGGAATTATCAATGCTAGAGCAACTTTCCAAAGGGCTATGGATATAGCTTTCTACGTCCGATTGGTAGTAGTGTTGTGGTCTATCTAGATGATCTCATAATATTTTCAAAGAAGAGAGAAGAACACGCTTTTCATTTGAAATATTTTTTTGAGCACTGCAGGAAATATGGCATTTCATTAAATCCTAATGTTATCCCTAAAGTTGAACCTAGACTACAGGGGTTCAAGCTTAAAGAAATATTTTTCAAAAATATACTTCAATGAAATCAATATAAAGACTGGGCTGGTATGTAATCAAAGCTATAGGAAAATCAAATAATCATTAAAGAACTGTATAACATAAAACAAGATACAAAATCCAATATCAAAGGAACTACGATCATGATGATTATGAAATGTGACTGTCTCTGTTTTTTAAAAGTTTAAAGGATAATTGTATTTCAACATAAGAATCATTGCAATGGGATTCAACGGACCATATACAAGATAAATCATAAGAAACACAATTTATAAGATACACAGAAAAATCATAATCATACTCATATCAAGGTAGAACATGTATTGAAGATGTAGAGTATTTCATGTCATATAGAAAGTTATCAAAACTGGATCTTCATAACTTCAATTTCCAACCTCTGTCTCATCTAGAGACTCTCCTTAAATACAAAATATTTGTTTGTTTAAGCTAACTATAAGATCCTACTTCTATTGATCGAGCCTTCTCAAAAATAGGGAAGTAAATCCCCTCTAAACAATGTTTTAAGTACAAGTGTAATATTAAAAAAGACATCTGTCAATAAACAATATTACTTCAAAAGAAAACTACAATTCAACATCTATAGACTTTTGGAAGCCTCTGCTAATATAGTTAAATCACTTAAAACTTGGGAACGCTTTTGCAATCTGGAAAATCTAGCATCTTTGTTGTCCTCCTTATTTTGAGATTTGATGAGTTCGAGCTGCTTCTGGATAGTTTTTTTTCCCTTAGAATATCTTTAGATATTGACATCAATTTTTGATACTCTGTCCCCTTATCCTCCATATCTTCTCGAAGTCTTTTATTGGCTATCATCAACTTTTCATTAATGTTTTGTAAATACCTAGTTTGTTCTTTGTATGTCTGTAAAGACTTCTTGACTTGGTTTAGTTCTGGAGATATTTCCAAGTTTTCTTCTTTCATATGGACTTCTTCTTCCTGTAGAGTCCTTGATGATGAGCAATCCTCTGAATTAACTTGCTTGTTTGTGCAAAAGGCTTCAGGTATAGACCCTGCAACTCCTTGAACATCAATAAATTTTTCAATATCTGAACAATATTGATCCTTAGATGTATGTACAGTTTCTTCACTGAGAGCATCATCTATCATCATGATTTCCATGCCATCTTCATGTGCTGATTTCTTCTATGTCTGTAGCTTCCTTCTTAACCTAGTCCTTGGCTTCACATCCCTGTTCTCTGTCTTTAATAGCTGATTACGAGTTTCATTTTTTGAGGTTATATTTTTTTGCATAACACTCAGTTTTTCAGGGTTTTCATTTGTGAATGAAGTTTCAGGACACAATCCTTCCTGAATTGGTTTCTCTGTAATATCCTTTCCTTCTTCTTCAGCAGCTTGAATTTGTTTTTTGTGACTTGTTGTTTGCTGGTCTAAATCCTCCATCATCCTTTTTCCTTTCTCTTTAGGGTTTTTTTTGAACCCTAGCTCTGTCAATAGAGCTTCCCAGGTTCATCCTTCCTTGTGCAACTGTGATAAAATCAATAGTTTGATCAAAACTTGATGATATACTGATCGAGCAGTATGCTCTGGATGGCCCCGAACCCTTGAAATCATATTTTGAAGGCTTTTTAATAAATAGAATGGGAGATTGAGCTATACATCTCCATTAAGGTACATCAGCAACCTTAAATGGCATTTAAGCACCCTGTCATACCGGCCATCACATGTAATATAGTTTTGTACCATCTCTAAAGGAATCTTCCAACTTGGCTTTATTTTGCTCACATGGATACCATTTTTCCAATCTAATTTCTCAAATCATGGCATAAAAAACTCACTGTAATCTCCTTGGAAATCCTGTTGTTTAAACCATCTCTCTCCCTGTGCCGGAATATCTATTGCTTCAATAATAGAATCTTCATTTACCCTGACTGATAAGCTTTTAAGCTGAAATTTTTCATCTTTATAGTTTTTAATAAAAGATATAGTTACCTATGAATGATAACCTTGTAATTTCTCACAGAAGGTAAACCATTAATTGGGATGATCTTGGAATTTTCATTATCCACTCTGTGTTATTTGGCTCCAACCTGCAAATTAAGCCTCCTAGTTTTCTTCTTACCACGACTTCTGGATCTTCTTCCTCTGTTGTCTTCGACATTTCTAAAACCCCTTCACACTATACTCTTTAAAAGGGAATTTATGCTGTAGCAGCTCACTTTCAAATGCAGAGAAACATATACAATATAACCTTGCCCTTTTCAAACATGAACATTCAGAATTTAAAACAAACCCTTGATGTTTCAAACCCTGAATTTGCTGTTTTAATCATATAGATTTAGAAATCCTGAACAATGGATGTTGATAGTATAAAAACAACTCTCTGAATGTCCTTCTCCCAGTTCGCAAGAGCATTTAGGCAACATAACTAGATAGATTTTAGGGAAAAAATGAATTATTATTATTCAATCTGTCGACCCTGCCACGATTAGTACTAATACTCATTGCATGGAGTGCTTTTAATTCCATAAACAAAACAGTTGTACAAGCCCATGAATGACATGATGAAACTCATAATTTTGTGGACATGAGTGCTTTTAAGGAATGTTCATACCAAGTACCGAATAACATGAATATGCTATATAACCATAGTTCATTATCTCATTTATATACCATGGTACTTATGTGTTGGAGTATAATCCGTTGGGATTATACAATATGTAAATATTGTAAATATATTCTGAATGTGAATAATCATATAGGAATATGAATAGGTTGGTTGGAAGTTGAATCACAACCGACATATGAATTGTATAAATAAAGGCATTTCCCAAGGAATAAGACGAATTCGGGAGTTATTATCCAACAGTGGTATCAGAGCTCCATAACTCCTGCCTGTATGCCTGCCAGACCTCCATTCTGCCCTTTGTCAATTCGTTTCAGACTGCCTACCCATTGTCAGTATACATCTGAGTGTTTCTCCTGCCAGCCTGCATACATTCATTGTATGTGTTACAGTTCCAGAACTGCATTGAGGAATGTTTCTGAGATTGAGGTATAGACTATAGAGTAGTCTTTTGAATCCTGCATTTTCTTTCAAAAGATTATTTGTATTGATGCATAGATAGAAGCTGCGTTCTTATCTCTTGTTACTCCCTCAATCCTATACACAGTTTTTGACTGCTCTCTGCTAGAACGATTGAACTATTCCTCAGACTGGTATACGCCATGTTTGTCATTTACCTAACCGTAATTTGGTATATGAAGCATTTTCTTTTGTATCACCATCCCATTTCAATATAGTGTGCTCTCATTCTGCTATTGCGAGTGCCTTCTCAATGTTGAAACTCCCTCCACCTGCAAATTCACATTTTCAAGTTGTGACTTGACTGCAATCTACCTTGAGAGGGTCGTGTGCCACTCCCATCACATCTGTGACCTTATTTGAAGTTGTCGGCTATGACCAACTTTTGGAACTATGTGTTCTATTCTCTCGAGAAGATGCGACCACCGCATTTGAAGATTATGATGTCCAAATGATTGTGAGATAGAGAGTGATCCCAAACTTGTGAAGACTAGTCTATCTCTACAAATAGCTACATTATTGTTTGAGATCCAATATATTGTGTGTTACGTCCTGCGAAGAAGAAATCTCAGTACTTAAAGCTGAGAATATGTTGAATATGATGAGTCTTGTTGAAGACCGATTATTGAAGGCTAAGGATCATGCCTTTTACATTTGCGTGAAGATGTGTTCTGGTTGCGTGATGGTTGTTGTGACCTCTGTGTTGAATATTGAAGCATGCTGTTGAAGGCTGATTATCATTGGTGAATATTCACGCCCTCATTCAGCTACATGGAGGTAAAACGCTTTATGTTCAGTGCTGCAATTGTTTCTTGGGAATATATAAAACCTATTTTTTCCCTAGTTTTATGCGTGGAGTTTAATTGGAAAAGTCTACAAATATTTTCATTTGTGTTGGGTGAAAGAGGCCCATGACTGCTATATATGATGTGAATAGTGTATTGGAGCCATGAAATTGAATAGTATATTGTTGGAACTGCTGCGTGAAGAATTTCTCCTTCCTGAATTGCTGCGAATTGACTCAAACGCCCGAAGCTGCATATGAGACCATGAAGGACCATGGAAGCTGAGAAGACTGTCGTGTTGAAGAATAGGAGCTGAGGATTAAGGCTTGACCTCCTCTTGCCATGTCAGTGTTGGGGTCTGACTGCTACAACATAAGAGTTACAGACTACAACTAGATCGTGAAGTGTGTTGACTGGTGGTTGCAATATGCTGTTCAGAACCCTATATTTCCTTTGGCGTATTGCTGAGCAGTTCTTCTAGTGCTAAAAATTTGCTTATGAACTTATTGACATCATATTTTCTCTACATATTTTCTCTTCCCACGCAGATTGTAAATCACCTTGGCAGAGACTGTAGACCTGCAAGGTTATTGTTTTTCTATTATCTCATTCTCTTTGTCATATTAAGTTCGTTATTGTAAATTACACTAGCAGTTGCAAAAGATGCAATCTATAGCATCTATAGTTGGTGCCACTCTCACTGGAAAACATCATCCCAAAGGAGAAGCAGCAAGAGAGGCAGAGGAAGAAGAAACTTCAAAGGTAGAGAAGGCAGAAACAACTCCAGCAAAAGATCATATTTGAAGTGCAAGCATTGTGGAAAGATTGGACACACAGCAGATCAGTGTTGGGCCTCGTGGGACTCCATAAAAAATAGACATAACCAGAAGAAATATGACAATAAGAACCAAGATGCTAGTAAATATTCAGATTCTGCTCATTGTGTTGTTGCACATTGTAATCTTGGTATTAATGAAATGACTTCACTTTCATCTTACAAATATTGTTGGCTACTTGATACTGGTGCAACATCACACATGACTTTTAGAAAAGACTGTTTTGAAGAACTTAATGAAACAACAAATGACATAGTTTACTTTGCATATAAGTCAAGTCTTAAACCAAAGGGAATGGGCACCATTCAACTGAAGATGCTTGGATTGCCTAATTTCTTGTTGAAGAATGTTCTTTATCTTCCAAAGTTGCAAAGAAGCCTGCTGTCCTTGGTGGAGATTCGACAGCAAGGCCATTCCATCCACATGTTTGATGGAATCGTAGAAATAAGAAAGTCCTCTGACAACCAAGTCATCATGACTGGATACGAAGATGGGAAGCTGCTAAAGCTAAAGGGTTCATCTGCAAGAGTTCAGAACTATGCCTACTTCTCTTAGCATGGACAAGGTAATTTGTCATCAAGTTTATTGTGGCATGCAAGATTTGGTCATTTGAACTATAACAGTCTTCGTTTGTTGAGAAATAATGGTGTATTTGGTTTACTCACCATTCCCAAAGAGAAGAGCAAATGTGATGCATGTATATTAGGGAAACATAGTAAGCTGCCATTTCATGAATCTAATTTCAGAGCAAGTAGGAAATTATAATTAGTGCATTCCGATTTATGTGGCCCAATGCCAACTCCTTCTACCAATGGGAATAAGTATTTTATGACCTTTGTTGATGACTACTCAAGAATGTGCTGGATTTACACATTAAAGACAAAATCAGAAGCATTTCAAACATTCAAGGACTTTCATGCATTGATAGAAAAACAAGCACAATCTAAAATTGGTACACTTCGTACTGACAATGGGAAAGAATACACTTCAAATTCTTTTGAATATTATCTTCACCAACATGGAATTGCACATCATACTACAATTCCCTACAATCCTCAACAAAATGGTGTAGCAAAAAGAATGAACAGAACCATAATGAATATGGTTCGCTCAATGATGTTTTTTAAGAATGTAAAACTAATGTTTTGGGGTGATGCAGTGAAATGTGTAGCCTATTTGAGAAACAGAAGTCCCTTAAATGCTCTTGATAACAAGAATCCACATGAAATGTGGTTTGTACATCTCCCTTCAGTCAGGCATATTAGAGTTTTTGGTTCCACTTGTTATGCCTTAATTCCGAAGGAGCAAAGAAACAAGCTTGGTGCTCGAAGCAGAAAATGCATTTTCCTGGGGTACGAAGAAAAATCCAAGGCATACCGTCTGTATGATGAGGTAAACAAGAAGTTTGTTATTTCCAGAGATGTCATTTTTCTTGAGACTAATAAAAATGACCAGTCCATTGAGAGACAACTTGATCATCTGGAAAAATATCCTCATCCAAAGAAATATTATGAAAATGAATATGAAATTCCAAACCTTGAAGGGGGGATTCCTATTATGGATAAACCTTTGGAATTTCCATATGAAGCACCAACTCCCCCGCATGAAGAAGTTCCTGCTACTTCACATGAACAAGAGATTCAACTGGATGATGTGATTGAGAGACTTGGAAGACTCAACCTTGAAGGAAATGAAGCACCACCAGCTGATCAACCAAGACCATCACGGAAGATTCCTAAATGGGCCACAAAGACACTTGAAAGTGTCCATCTAGATGAAGTTGGAAAGATGGGAATGATAAGTTCAAAAAGACATGAAGATGGAAGAGAAGCAGATAATTCTGGTGATGACATGGATGTATCATTTGATTGTGAATTTAATTTATCTGCTAACTTTGAACCAAATTTCTTTGAAGAATATTCTACTCGAGTTGATTGGAAAGAAGCTATGCAGAATGAGTATGATGCACTCATGAAGAATGGAAATTGAAAGCTGGTTGACCCTCCAGTTGGAACCAAACCAATTGGCTACAAGTGGGTGTACAAGAACAAATACAAATCATATGGCTCACTTGACAAGCACAAAACGAGGCTTGTAGCAAAAGGCTATACACATAAGGAAGGAATTGACTATGAAGAAGTGTTTTCTCCTACAACAAAATGGGCTACCATCTGTACCTTACTCTCTTTAGCTGCTCAGAATGGGTGGAAAGTTCATCAGATGGATGTGAAGACTGCTTTCTTGAATGGAGACTTGAAAGAGAATGTCTTCATGTCTCATCCAGAAGGCTTTTTTGTGAAAGGAAAAGAAAAAAAGGTATGCAAGCTTGTCAAATCCTTGTATGGCCTAAAATAAGAGCCTCGTGCATGGTATGAAAAATTAACCGAGCTTCTTTTGAAGTTAAATTTCAAACATTTTGATCTTGATGATGCAACACTGTTTATAAAGAGAGTTGGAACATCTGTTGTGTATCTTGTGGTGTACGTAGATGATCTTTTGATGACAGGGAACAATGAGAGCTATATAGCATCCATAAAGAAAGATTTGAAAAAGATCTTTGAAATGATAGATATGGGACATCTCCACTATTACTTAGGAATTGAAGTCACTCAACATCCTAAGTACATATTCCTATCTCAGAAAAAATATGTTGGAGTACTACTAGACAAATTTTGCATGACAGAATGCAACCCTATCTCTACTCCAATGGAACAGAAAATGAAGCTCACATCAAGCGAAGGAAAAGAATTTGAGGATGCGACCAAGTATAGACAACTTGTAGGAAGACTTATCTACCTTACAACAACTATACCAGATATTTCTTATGTTGTTGGCATACTTTCAAGGTTCATGCATAAACCTTGTGAAGGACACTGGTCAGCTGCAAAAAGAGTTCTAAGATACTTGAAGGGGACTCAAGACATTGGACTCAAGTACTCTAAGATGGATGACTTCAAACTTATTGGGTAATCAGACTCAGATTTTGATGGCGATAAGGAGACAAGAGTATCAAATTCTGGATACAGTATGAGTCTTGGATCAGCAGCTGTCTCATGGAGATCATGCAAACAGTCATTTCCGGTAGATTCAACAACAGAAGCAGGATATGTGGTTGCAGCTGAAGCAACGAAAGAAATAGTATGGCTCAGGAAGATACTTGAAGATTTGCAAGAAAAACAAGAGAACTCCACTCCATTATTGATCGACAATAATTCTGCAATCAAGCTGGCTAAGAATCCCAGATTCCATGATCGAACCAAACACATCAACACAAAGTATCATTTGATTCGACATCATGTAGAGGCCAAGACAACCCATCTTCGACATTGTTCCACAAATGATCAAGTTGCAGACATCTTCACCAAAGCGCTTGGACGAGAAAAGTTTGAAAGATTCAGAAACATGCTCAGACTTACTAACACCCCTTCGGATTGAGGGGGGGATTGTTGGAATATAATCCATCGGGATTATACAATATGTAAATATTGTAAATATATTCTGAATGTGAATAGTCATGTAGGAATATGAATAGGTTGGTTGGAAGTTGAATCACAACCGGCATATGAATTGAATAAATAAAGGCATTCCCCAAGGAATAAGATGAATTCGGGAGTTATTCTACCTAAAATACTTTTTGAAAAGATGCTGCCAGTTTGTAAAATGCTGCCAGTTTGAGAAATGCTACCAGTTTAAGAAATGTTGCTAGTTTTAACAGTGCAATCCATAATATAAAACCTCTTGCACATACATAGGTTCATGGATTTAAATGAGTGAAGGTTTTGATGGTTCAAAAGACTAAAAAAAATAATAATGGAATTCAATCAAAGAATAAGGCGTAAAACAAAGTGAAAATTAAAAATAAAAACTCATCACAAAAAATCTTAAGGTAAAAGGTCAAACAACCTTAGAGATAACACCTAACAAATGTGTGTTCATAGTCATAGAAGGAAAGCTATTGGGTCATGTCATTTCTAAAAAAGGGATCTCCATAGACCTGGAGAGGATTAGATCCATAGAACAGATCCCTTTACCCCATAATAAAAAGGGTATGCAATATTTTATGGAGACAATCAGTTTTGTGCAAAGGTTTGTACTAGACTTTGCTCAATCGTCAAACCTTTGCATAAAATGGTCAAACAAAGTGTGCAGTTCAAATGGAATCATTTGGAGAAAAATGCATTCAGCAAGATCAAAACATTTGTTACTCATGCACCATCACTCAAAATTCCAAATTTTGAAAAGGATTTTATTTTGTACACTTTCGCTTCCGATGATTCATTCTCAGCTATGCTTACATAGAAGGAAGATGGGGGAGATGAGTACCCCATATCATTTATGAGCACTAGTCTGCAGGGGGCTGAATTGAAATACCCCGTGGTTGATAAACAAGATTATGCAGTTTTTAAGGTGGTAAAGAAATTCAGGCCATACATACTTAAGAATTGTACTAAATTAATAGTCCCACACCTAGCAGTACAATCCCTTTTTGTACAGAAAGAATTGGGAGAAAGAAGAGGTAACTGGGTGACTGTTTTGCAAGAATACGATCTTGAATTGAAACCAACAACTATAGTTAAAGGACAAGGAATTTGTAAACTAATAGCTGAAATTCAATACAATGAATATTATAGATGGGATAATGAAGCTGAATTACACATGGTGGATGTATGTCCCCTATTCACAGCTCCAGACTCCTGGTATTGGGATTTGGTCTGTTATCTTCAAGAAGGGTATTTACCAAAGCATTAGAGTCCCAAGAAAAGAAGAGTATTACATATGAAATCATCCTTATACCAGATTATAAACGGAGTGTTTTTTAGAAAGAACTACGATGGAGTCTTCCTCATATGCTTGGAACAAGAAGATGCAAAGAAGGTTGTAGCAGAATTACATGATGGACCTGCTGGAGGTCACTTCTCAGGAGACACAATAGCACATAATATTCTCAGATCTAGATATTATTGGCCAACATTGTTTACAGATGCTCATGCTCATGTTAGAAAATGTGACACTTTCCAAAGAAGCAGTGGGAGACAAGCTAAAGCAGCAGG
The DNA here is from genome assembly GCA_001517045.1 of Pseudotsuga menziesii. Classification (NCBI taxonomy): domain Eukaryota; kingdom Viridiplantae; phylum Streptophyta; class Pinopsida; order Pinales; family Pinaceae; genus Pseudotsuga; species Pseudotsuga menziesii. The sequence goes on from LPNX010510126.1 coordinate 445,819, forward strand.
ACCATTGAAACCAGTGATTATCTCAGAACCATTTGAACAATGGGGAATCGACATTATCGAATAAATCAATCCAAATTCCTCGTTGCAGCATAAGTATATTCTGATAGCAACTGATTATTTCACCAGATGGGTAGAGGCCATTCCATTACGAAAAGTAAACAAGGATGCAGTTATGGATTTCTTGCAGAACCACCTTATGAACAGGTTTGGGGTTCCAATTTCCCTGGTTTTTTACAATGCTTCTTATTTCTCATCTATTAGATTAACTACATTTGCTAATGAAAGAGGAATTAAGCTACACTATTTTGCAAACTACTACCCACAAGGAAATGGTTTGGCAGAATCCACAAGTAAAAATATGATCAGAATTTTAAAGAAAGCAGTGATAGAGAATCAAAAGAGCTAGCATCTAGGTTTACCTAATGCACTTTGGGCCGATAGAGTCACACCAAATAACTCCTTAGGTGTGTCACCCTACACTCTTTCCTATGGGAAAGAAGTTGTCCTCCCTCCTAACATTCTGTTACCATATTCCATACTATCCCAAGAATCTAGGGGTACTGATAATGAAATTCTGCAAATCTAAATTTATAATCTCCTGAAGTCAAAAGAATCTAGGTCCAAATCCTGGGAAAGGTTTAACCATCAACAATAATGGTGAAGAATTGGTTTGAAAAACACAAAGCTGGGAACAAACAATTAGAGGTAGGTGATTTGGTTCTTAAATGGGATCACCCACATGATGAGAAGGGAAAGCACACTAAATTTCAGCAACTATGGATAGGCCCTTTTCAGATTGCAACAAAGATAGGTTGTTATGTATCTAATATTACGAGCAATTATTTTAATATTAATGTAGTATTAATTAAAACATAGGATCACACCCCTTCAGTGAAACGGTGTACTTTTTACCGATAAAAGGTTTTCTCATCATTGTAATTAAATCATCAATCAATATTCAATTTTACTGTGGTTAATTTCCGGAATTCATGTGGGTTTTATAGTTTTAGTCCGCTTCAAGTGGTATCAGAGCGAGGTTAGTAAAACAAAAAAAGGGGTAAAAGTGAAACCACACATGCTTTCTTAATAAGTGGGTTTGGGTTTGAATATAAAAGTGCAAAATAATTACTTGTAAAGAGAAAGTGAGATTTGAACTTAGGTGGGGAATGTAACACTCATGCCTCCCAACCACCCAATCTACTCACATTTTACAAAACTTAAGGGAAAATACAAATTTTATTATATAATAATTAATATAATAATTAATTATTATTCTTTAAACCTCACCATTCAAAATTAAAGAAAGAATGGCGAAATTAGAGCTTAACCAAGCCCAAGGTTCTAAAAATATTGATGGTTTACACTCAAGACTCAACCAAATCGAAGGAGAACTATCAGAGACTGTCAAAAAAGAAGTCAACGAAGCAGTATCTTGGGAGATGGAAGGTGTAAAAAGAAACATCACAGTATTGTTCGAATCCAGGTTAAGAAAACTCGAGCATCATTTGGAAAACACAATTACTACATTAGTGTGCAATATGTAAAAGGAAGACCAACCATCCTCAAATTCAAGGCACCATAAGACAATTCCTCCCAAAATAGGAACTCCACAAGAAGAGTTCGATCACGATCTCTCTCCAAATCATGAGCAGTCACCTTCTCCTTCAAAAAGGAATGGATATAAAATGAAACCCAAATTAGAATTGTCAAAATTCAATGGAGACACAAAACAGAACGTGGCGTGGATCAACAAGGCAGAAGAATATTTTTCCATACACAATATCACAGCTGACGAGGAAATGATAAAATATGCCTCTATGCAGATAGAAGAGCAGGCTTACAACTGGTACATGTGGTGGAAGTTTACAACACAGGAAACTAAGCGCAAGTGGAGAACATTCAAAAACAATTTCTTTAAGAGGTTTGAAGACTTAAAAGAAAAATAATTCTTCACAAAACTTACCAGACTGCAGCAAAAAGGCGATGTCAATGAATACACCGATGAATGGGAAGCCTGTTAGTTTTTCAACATTTAAGCTAGCATTATAACAAGATCTTTTCACTGAGAGAATAACAAGCACAACAATCACATAAGCACATCACAAGAGACAA
>LPNX010510150.1:0-16906 GCA_001517045.1 Pseudotsuga menziesii
AGAAGGGGGAAGCTTAAATGCATACCCCACACTTGTTAGATGCCCAATTTCTAGCATAGCTTGGGAGATATAAAAATGATTGTCAAGTCCCCAATACTAGATTTAACAATTCTAATCTATAGACATGAGGAAATCTCGGGCATGCCTCCAAGCACCTCCAAGTGTAGGTGATTGCGTCTATATTAGAAACCCATGAAAGTAAAAGACAATTAGTCAAACTTAGACATACTTTGTATAAAGGTAATAAAATATAGCTTTCTGGGCAAATTTTGCTCCTGGCTGGAGAAACAATCTTAAATTTTGGTCAGAAACAATCAAACATGTGCTTATTTGTTCGATTATTTAGTCTGTCTGAGTTTTGTTATCTATTTAGCTAATTTTATGAAGTTTAATTCTAAACATGTTCCGTTTGTCAAATATCATTGGATACTTCCCAGGAAAAACCTTTTCCCATCTATATTGACCACAAAGGAAAGATTTCTGACTATAATTCACAATGAAAGGATTTCTTTCTGATTGCTAATAAATTGTCAGTATGATTTAATTTTCCACAACATGTTTGGAAGTCGTATAATATTCAAAGATAGTCATAAAAAGAGGGCTAACGTTGTAGTCATAAGAAGGATTTTGTAATCAAGGAATAGCATTGTAGAAACTTTGTGGCCACTTGTGTAGCTTCACATATTTTCTAATTTCATAAATTTTAACTTTCGATGAAAAGCAAGGTTGAAACAAAGCACACACACTCTTATAATGGCCATGGTGGGCAATAACCTTGCACTGCAGCAACTACTTGCAGAACAGCTTACTACTCCAAATCAGAGAAACTAATAACTAGATCACTGCAGAAAGTTGTAAGTTGTAACATAGTCCAATGGACACACAAGGGTGTAGTGGATAAAATAGGGAATTGACAAAAGCTAGAACGATACTCGTTTGCTCGACCATCTGGAAAGTTTCAGAGCATAGCATTTAGTCCAGTACCAAGAGTATCCCCTCCATCATTACACTTCAAATTGCTTCTCTCTTTTCATGTTGCATGTATCCAATCTTTGCTTTTCAGCCAAAGCGTTCAGGCTTACAGGCCTGGAAGGCTGTTTAGATCTATAATACTATCATTAAATTTGCCAAAAATAAAATTTTGTATCATGGTAAGAATGCATTCATTGGTGTGTCGAATTTGCACTATGTGCATAAGTATCAAATGAACCACTAAACAAGAATATTGAAATGCATCCATAATGAACTGCCCCACCATTATGCTTAGTATATGTCCCTCACCGAGAGGCGTTATTTTTTTCCCTATTCAAGCTCCTAATTTATGGAATATGTGATCAAGGAATTTCATAGTACTGCACCATATTATTCTAAAATATCCTCCTAATGACCACCAACTTGTTAACAATAATTCTGTCATATACATCTAGAGATACAGGGGAGCTATCACAGCTGGAAAATATCATTCTAGATATACTCTCTCAGCTTCAAACATTATACAAAGAGCATAGTGTGCTCCCCATTCTTTATTCCTTCCTTGTAGGACAAGTGAAGAGTGGCATCTAAGATCTCTAAATTTCTTTGTATCTGCAGGTCAACCTGGGAAGAACATTGATGTGTCTCCAAAACCATGGTCACTAAAGGAATAGTTGAGAGATAGCCACGATTAGATTGACTATAGGCAGTAGAGCCAACCCTACTGTAAAGGACTGCTGAGGTAGCCTTGACCTCAGGAAAGACTCTAACAGAGGAAGGGACGAGTTTTTGGTGTTCTTTAATAAACGTTTATAGACATTTCTGTTGCTACCTGAGTCTGTTATCTTACAATTGCTGATATCATTCCTTTGTGCTGGCCACATTGTATTATACTAGCTGTTGAATTCATTGCATTCTAGCAGCCTTTTTGGTGAATAAAAAGGTTTTATATTAATATACAGGAGGAAATACATGGATCTCATATTGATGTGAAACACTTCGTATTTCCTCAAACTATATTGTTTATACCTAGATTTAAAATTGCAATGGGCTTCATCAGTTCATGGTGTTAGTCATAGTCAGTTGGAGTAGAGGAATTGGACTCTCCTTGGCACCCTTCATGTATGCAAATAAGGGAAAACTTGAATTGGAAAAGAGAGCTAGTTTTTGGAGCAGAGGAGAGAAAATGAAAGTTCAACCCGGGAAGAGGAGACCACCGTAATAAGAAGTAGAACAACTATGAGAGAAAGCCATTAGAAACTAGGGAGAATCCAAAACCAAGAAAAACTCTGTTGGAAATTAATGAACAGCTATCTGTACCTATCTATGCAAACACTGAAAATCACTGGAGCGACGCACTTTTGAGGGATTACTAAGCAGAAAAATCTGTTGAAGATTGCATGCATGGTCCTTGTTAAGCTTTCAACGGACCTGTTCGGTGATAAATAGGGAAACCAGAGTCTCGGGAAGGGGGCAGATCCAGAGACACTTAGAGAATCATTGTAGATACACTCAGAGGAGCTGTGCATGCCAAGGGCACTGTCCATTGATGGAACACCAATCATGTGGCAAGTGTGCCATTAGTTGTCTCAGTGTTCATCAGGCCTGAGTTTCCTTGTGGATGTAGTGGGTAGTTGTTTGATTCCAATAGAGAGATCAGAGATTTTATGTAGGATTGTAAGTTATCTGCTGTAGATTGGTGTTTCTTGTTGAGTAATTGTTCTGTTGAAATTTGAGCCTCTTGTTGAGTAATTATTCTGCTAGAATTTTGAGCTCAGAGATTGTCTGTTTCTGGGTTGTATTTCCTGAGAGGAATGCTCTCGTTAGCTATTATTTTGACTCATTAAGCTGGAAATAGAGTGCATATCTGTACTAAACCAGATCTGAGTAAAAAGAGTTGCAGCAGACTTGGGTTGTCTGCAACATTCTTTGCCCTGGTGGTATCATAGCCTGGCTAGGGGGTGGCATATACAGCAGATTGCCTACGGTAGGAGGAAATAGTTGTCTCAGTTAGTTACTTGGTACCTCTCCATTTACTCTGAAAATTCCTGTTATGTTCTATGAAAAATTCCTATTAGGCTATACTTGCCAAGAGATCTGTTACACCGTGGGGATGAAATTCTAAAATTCCATCGCCTTAGGTTGGATGTGCATATGGTCCCACATCATAAATTACAAATATATGTGACCAAAGCTTTAAAGGCAACAATAAAAAATAAGAAAGCAATACTGTAATAAAGCAACAAGCAATACTGAATTTAAGATCTGTAACATAGTACTTCAAAGATAAACAAATAAATTATATAGAACTAAAGAATTATAATGCTCATTTCTAAATACTACTGTTTGAGTAACCGCTAGTAGTTATTGGTTCTTAGGCAATGACATCCTTAAACATTTTATGTTACATGAAAAATTTTAAATTTTTATAAACTTTTTGGGTTATTACATGTGGTATCAGAGCACAAGGTTCAGACACTAGGCCAGAACGCGGCTCAACTCGCATTAATAAACAGTGAAATTAAAACATGGATACTAATTTTTACTTTTGTTTTGAAATTTACTTCCATAGAATTTTTCTGAGTTAACTGCAGGTATGGAAATATTGGAAGAATATGCGGATGAGGGGTCCCTGTTTACTGAATGGAGTAATTCTAAAAGAGAACCCATACAAGAAGAAATAACTAATAACTCTTCTGAATTATTACAAACAGTAAAGGAACTAAGAACAGAGATGGAAACAGTCAAAAAGGAAAATGAGAGAATTCTGAGAGCTCAGGAGGAGCTGAATCAGATTTTAATGGAAAAATTTCAGAATGAAGAAAAAGATAAATGAAAAGAGTCTAAAGATATGGCCTACCAACATAAAGATAAAAAGTCTAAACATTTTAAAATCAAAAGTATCTCATCTTCTGAGGTTTATGGCGATCCACATAAAAATAATTATCAATATACTAGTGATAGTAGTGAAGATAATCATCATACACGAAAAACAGTTTAAATCTTATGAATAAATATCTGAAGAATTCAAGAAAATTAAGCCACCAACCTTTAATGGTGAAATTGAGAAGGGAGAAGAGGCTAAATCATGGCTGTCTGGGATGAAGAAATATTTTCAAATTTATAATTACTCTAATCAACTGAAAGCCAAAATGGTTATTTACAACCTCACTGGGAAGGCAGATATTTGGTGGCAGGACCTAAAAAGAGTAAAAGGCATTAAGGAGAAGAACATTAACTGGAGTACGTTTAAGAAATATTTTAAGAAGAAATTTTTGTCTGAACAGTACTACGAGGAGCGGGCTAAGGAATTCTATGAATTAAAACTGGGAACAATGAACATGAAAGAGCTAAACAGTAAATTTCTAAGTCTGCTTAGATATGTGCCTTACATTGTGGATGAGAAGCCTAAGGTACAATGGTTTCTAAGTTGCTTACCTTTTCATATAAAAGATAGAATTGAATATGACAATCCATAAACTTTAGAAGAAGCAATGAGAAAGGTGAATTTCTATTATGAACAGAATCGCAAAAAGGAAAGTATGACAAACTGGAAGGCTAAAAGAACTAATAATTTTGAACAGAAGAAGAAAGCTTTTGTACCTAACCAAAATTTTAAGAATAATAACACACGAAATTTTCCTAATAACAAATTCTAAGGGAACAAAGGTAATTCACAGATAAATCCAAATGGTCAAAGAAATAAAGAATATGTTAATAATCACAGTAACTATACCAAGAGTTTTGAACGAAAGGAAACAGTAAAGTGCTCAGAATGTAATGGTCCTCATTAACCATCAGCTTTCCCCAACCGGAAGAAGACTGTTAGAAACATACATACAATATAGGAGGAGATCATTGTCGGTGATTTAGCAAGGACAATTCGCAGGATCAATGCAGCACTGGAGAACAAGGAGGCAGATTACTAAACTTCCATGGTGGAAGTGGAAGGTAAGTTGAATCAAACACCTATATCTATTTTAATTGATCTAGGGGCTAGCTTAATTTATATTTCTCCTGATTTAGTAGAAAAATGCAAGTTACCAGTAGAAATGTTTGCAAAGTCTTGGTTAGTCCAGCTAGCTACTGGTGCAAAAAGAAAGGTGATTAGCTTTGTTAAGAATTGTATTGTAAAAATGGATCAGTTTGAATCCTCTGTTAAGATTAATGTATTACCTTTAAGTTTTTATGATATGTTAATTGGTATGGATTGGTTAGAATAACATAGGGTAGTCCTGAACTGTTTCGATAAAACCTTTACTTGTGTAAATAATGATGGAGAAACAGTAAATGTAAAATCCCTAGGAAAACAACTATAAGACAGATTTCTGCTTTGCAACTTAAGAGATTTGTTTGGAAGGGTTGTAAAGCCTTTGCTGTAACAGAAATTAATGAAGAAATTAATAATAACGAAGATAAATTAAAACTGGAAGAATTTTCGATCTTGAGGGAGTATTCAGATGTATTTTCGGAAGAAATTACGGGACTGCCTCCGAAGCGGGAGTTAGACTTCACTATTGAGCTGGTACCTGGTGCAGTGCCTAGGTCAAAAGCCCCTTATCGGATGAATATATTGGAATTAAATGAATTAAATTCACAGTTGAAATAACTTATTGATAAAAATTATATCATACCCAGTGTGTCTCCCTGGGGAGCGCCTGTTATTTTTGTAAAGAAAAATGACAAAACTCTCTGATTATGTATAGATTACCGTCAACTAAATAAAATGACTATCAAAAATAGATATCCATTACCCCGCATTGATGATCCGTTTGATCAACTATGTGGAGCACCTGTTTTCTCGAAGATTGATTTACGATATGGTTACCACCAGGTCTGAATCAAAGATGAGGACATCTTTAAAACAACTTTTAGGACCAGGTATGGTCACTACGAGTTTGTTGTTATGCCATTTGGGCTTACTAATTCCTAAACTATTTTAATGTGTCTGATGAATAATGTAATACATAAATACCTTGATAAATTTGTGGTCGTATTCATTGACGACATCTTAATTTACTCAAAGTCTGAAGAAGAACATAAAGAGCATTTAAAAATTATTTTACAAGAGTTACGAGAACATCAGCTCTAAGCAAAATTTAGCAAATGTGATTTCTTTAAGGATAAAATATAGTATCTGGGTCATGCAGTGACTAAAGAAGGAATTTCTGTTGATCCTGAAAAGATAAAGGAAATCAAAGAATGGCTAGTCCCAAAAGACATAACTGACGTACGATCATTCATGGGGATTACTGGCTATTATCGAAGATTTATTGAAGGGTTTTCAAGAATTGAAAATCCCATAACTTCTTTACAAAAGAAGGGGAAGAAATTCGAGTGGAGTCAAAAGTGTGAAGATAGTTTTAAAAAGTTAAAAACATTATTAACCAGCGCACCAATCTTAATAATTGTTGACCCTAATAAATATTTTATAGTATGTACTGACCCATGCAATGATGGTTTAGGTGGATTTTTAACTCAGGAAGGACACGTCATTGCTTATGACGTGTAGGAAGCTGAAGATTCATGAGAAAAATTATGCGACCTATGACTTAGAATTGGCTGTAGTCATACATGCCTTAAAAATGTGGCGTCATCATTTGATCGAAAGAAAGTTTATATTAATGATAGATAATAAAGGTTTAAAATAAATGTTAGATCAACCTAACTTAAACGCTAGGAAAGCTAGGTGGCTAGCTTTCCTCGGTGAATACGATTTTGAAATCCAACATATTAAAGGAAAAGAAAATAAGGTTGTTGATGCTTTAAGCAGAAATAAAAAACTGAATTTTACAGCAGCAATCAGCTCCTATAAAACAGATTTAGAAGAACAGCTAGAAGAAGGAACATGACAAGATTAAAATGATCAGAAATTACAAGAAAATTTAATTGAAAGTTTAAGTACAAGGTATAGTTTAAACTAAAAAGGATTATTATTATATAAAGATAGACTATACATACCTAATGTACCTATGATTAAGTTGTCGATTTTAAACGAAATTCATAAGACTCCTTATTCAGGGCATCTTGGTTATCAAAAAACTATAACCATGCTATGAAAGGAGTATTTCTGGCCAAACATGAAAAATGAATTGGAAGAATACATTGCTAAGTGCTTTGAATTTCAGCAAGTAAAGACTAAACACTATCATCCAGCTAGGTTACCTCAGCCATTACCTATTCCTAGATGGAAGTGGGAGATAATTGGCCTTGATTTTATCACAGGACTACCTAGAAATCAAAACTTGAATGACTCAATAATGATAGTTGTCGATAAATTAAGCAAGGCAGCTCATTTTATACCTGTAAAAACTACTTATAAAGCTGCGAATATTGTTGATATCTTCCTAAAACAAATTTTTGTTTACATGGAATACCGAAAGTAATCATTTCATATAGAGACCCTAAGTTTACGGGCAACGTTTGGAAATCTTTGTTTAAGGAACTAAATACTACATCAAATTTCAATACCTCTTTTCATCCTCAGACCGATGGACAGACTGAAAGGGTGACTCAGGTATTGGAAGATCTGCTTAGAATGTCTGTAAAAGAACAACCAGGTAAATGCGAAGATTACTTACACTTGGTAGAGTTTGCTTACAATAATCACTACCAAGCCTTAGCAAGATATAGTCCTTTTAAACTTTTGTATGGAAGGAAGTGCAATACCCCCATCTCATGGAGTAATCCAGTTGATAGGATAGTATTAGGATTTTATTATTAAAAGAGATGGAGTTAATTGTAAAACAGGAGCAAGGTAACTTGAATGTTGTGCAAGATCGACAGAAAATTCAACTTGGCAGATCTTAAACGAACTCAAAAGGAGTTCCAGGTAGGTGAACATGTCTTTATTAAGGTGAGACCTAAAAAGAGTTCTCTGAGGTTAGGAAGTTGTGCTAAGTTAGCACTCCGATATTGCAGACCTTTTGAAATATTGTCCAGAATAGGATAAGTAGCATATCAGTTAGCTTTACCGCCAAACTTAAAGGTTCACAATGTTTTTCATATTTTTGTGCTAAAAAAATATGCATATGATGCTACTCATGTTATTAACTAGAATGATGTGTAGGTGGATCCAGAAGGAGATTTTCTAGTCGAACCAGATTATATCCTCAAAAGGAGGGAGATCTTGCTTCAGAATCTCACCATTGGTCAGGTGAAGGTACAATGGAAGCACCTTAGTCCAAAAGAAGCCACTTGGGAATTGGAAAATCATATGCGAGATGCATATCCAATTCTGTTTCAGGGCGATTCTGAGGACAAAGAATAAATAACATCAAGGAGAATGTTATAAATTAAGGGGGAGTGTATGTCACATGCCCCAATTTGTAAAACATTTTCATGTTTTTGAGGAACATTATGTTATATTTTATGTTAAAATTTGTAATTAATAACCAAGTAGGGTCAAGGATAATTTAATGTAATTGCATAATATTTTATTAATAAATAAATTAAAGATGAGACAACAGCTTAGGGAAGTTCTTAAATGAGTTTTTACTGGTCACTTGGTGAAGGAGGCTGGGTTGAGAGTAGTTTGACATGTGACGGCATCCTCAAACTACTTCTAGTTATTGCAGGTGGCAACTTCCCTATTTTTGTGGTCATGATTCCCCAAGAAAAGTGGAATAGGAGCAGGTGGCTCATTCAGTAAAAACTGACCCAAAAGACCTAGGCATGCTAATAAAAATTCCCATTGAAGACAGCTGAGGATGCTCATTCTGTATTTTTTATCATTCTGAGTGAATGAAGTACATAAGAGAATTCAATGGAGGGGACTAGATGAAGTAAATTTGAGTGGAAAAGTGTTGAAGACCTGAACTAGTGCAGCTATTCTAAGCTAAGTTCATACTACTGTAAGCAGAACTGAGTTACTGTTGAACACTTGTGGAGTTGCAGAGGATTTCTAGACTTCAACTCTCACCCAGTACTTCTACCAGGTGGACCAAGAGACAAGCTCGGGGGTCCTGAGAAGTGCAGTCTAGCTCTTCTCCAGGTGTTGGTTGGGAGGAACAGGTTCCTTAAGCTGTTTTCACCTCATCTATACTTCCAGGTTTTACTTGCTTAGTATAGTCATTTAATCATTTACTATATCTGAAAAGTTTAAGATTTATCAATGATGTAGTATATTTCTGTTTTTATTTATGTTAGGGATAGTTAGAAGAAATGCATATGCTATGAAAGTTCATAAGTGTTGAACTAGCTATATTAGGGTAAATAAGTAGAGAAACTCTAAGTTAATTGATAGATATAAAAAAAATCCTAAACTATATTTTTCCACACCTTTTGCAAGGTCGTACTCCAGTACAGCGGGATAATTTACTTTCAAATAATGGATTCGAATAAAGTATATATGCAGATGAAATGGTTATATTCTATAGGATTTCTATATAAATTGTTTATAGTTTTTCTTTTGTACTTTTATTTATTTAAAGTACTTAAATAAATTAAATAGAGATAGAGGAAGAAGCCTAGATATTACACACTAGTCTGTGTAATATTTTACACAATAAAACTAGAAAAAAAATTCTATACTATAAAATCTAATATATTAACATAAATAGATAGTATAGAAATAGGAAAACTATTAAGATTTAGTTTAACTAAACAGAGATAGTTTATAAGGTTAAACAATTACCCTATTAATACACCTAAGTGAAAATGCAAACTAGGGTTAAACAAGAAAATGAAAACTAACTCTATAAATATTTAAAAAGGATTTAGGGTTTGTAAAAGAACTAATCATTTCCTAATAAAGTAAATTCACAATTTATAAATATCAAAACCTAATAGTATTTTCCAAAAGTACAGAAAATAGGTAAATTTATTCAATCAAGTTCGTTTCTCCTTTTTATTTCCAGAGATCATTTCTAAATCAATAATTATGTTACTATCGAAGCATTCCACTGTTAAAATTCCTCAAATCATATTTATTTTGAAGAGAAACAAAACTAATTAATAATCCACTTAACCCTAAACCCCTGAAAGATAAATAACAATAAAATAAATAAAATGATCACATTATATAAATATTAGCCAAACAGAGATACTGTTAATTCAGCTTTGAGCTGAAAGAATTCTTTTAATATCAAAAATAAAACTGAACAGACATAGTCTCGACCTACGGCCTTTTACATCACCAGTCACGGATTAAAAGTTGGAATAAAAGTATCTACATACAAACAGAGTTCACTTATAAACCAACATTTGTTTCAAATATTAAAACCCTTCCAAAAAGAAGTTCTGCAAGAACAACCTTCAAGGTTTTCAAAACATTAACCAAATCCTTTAATAATGGCCCAATGGCATGTTCAAATGGAGTCACGGCTTAAAGCCGGTATCAAACAACATCACTAAAAATTAACCATGGCCGAAAAGGCTAAAAAATTAACTCATTAAGTCACAGCTATGGAAGCCCCAAATTCTTTCACTACAAAACAACAATTAAGGCTTGAAAAGCAAACAGGGTATCTAACAGCCACTACCGAACAAGTATCCAACAACACACGACAGTATCATCTTAATCCACAATACAACTCGTGCAGGAGAACCCCAAGTGAAACCGAGGCTTACTGGGGTGAATGCCCTCATGGAAACTTGATGGTGGAGTCCTTCAAAACTGAGCCTTCACCTTGTGAACCTATGCAATCAAAACCCTGAATGTTAAATACTTATAAATTTATCAAAATAATAACTTATTTATATGCAGAAGAATTTTATATAAGTTCAAATCTTACCCAGATATTTTTACACAGCTATTATGACGTGGTGATCCAACCTAGCCTCTTTCGTCAGCAACCCGAGTTGAAATGGAGCACTATCAGAAGGAATTACAATTCGCAGTGTTTAAATGTGAAGCCCCAAGCCACGACGTGGTGAGGATCAAACCCATGAGAGGAAACAAGCAGTAAAACAAAGAACCCAACTCACTCTTTCAAACAAACCTCTTCACACTGTGTATGGTTAAAATCACTCACAGTGTACAAAACTTGCATAGTAAAAAATGATGATGAAGACAACTAAAATTTCCAACGCTCAATTTGACAGTCAAACCACCCCACAACAACAGCAATCACTGTGCTCACTTTTTACTACACCAGAACTTGAAGGACAAACTTGCAGAGGAGCTCAGTATGGCTTGTGGAAAGTCTGTGTGCAAAAAAATGGAGGATTGACAACAAACCTGGAAACCACGAGCTCACAGCTCATCCACCCCACAGCAGAGACAAAAAAAATGAGATTTTAGGGTTTGGAGCAAATTTTATGTGGCACCTCAAGGTCAACACAAAACCTAATCATTGAACACCAACCACATGTCGTCCAATGTATTTGCGAGATTTTGGGTTTCATGATATAGTTCCAAACTCTCGATTAACCTGCACAAATCATTTGTTTAAAAGTCAAAACCTCATGGTATTATTGCTTGGTATCATTATTCCTCGTTTTGTCTTTTCTTGTTTACTTAAACCAAAGACTTTATGTTTAAGAACTATAAACTTAAACTTTTGCATATCTGTGTTTCCTCATTTTAAATTTATGTTTATTATTGGTATCAATAAGATGCAAACAAGGGAGGATGAACCAACATTATATAGAAATACTTAACCATAGAGATCCTTGAGCTAGGATTTAGTCTAACCATGGAATTAAAATTACAAATATATGCATTGTAAACATAAACTCATATAAAATGATATTTCTTATACAAGAAAATTAAATATATATACTTGATTAAGAAGAATCATTAGATTATAATAATTAAAAGTTTTGGAAAGAACTTGAATAAATATAAACAACACTTATACCAAACACTAACGATAAAAATGTAGTTTTGGTCACAAGTATGTTTAACTTAACTTTTAGTTTATAGACTTCTTAGGTTATTGTGCTCTTAATGGCAGAAGTAGATCCATCCATAAGATGCACCATCTAAAATTAAATACAAGTCTATAACTAAAAACAAAAAAAGGAAAGTAATGGAACAAGTATTGTGGCAATAAGCATAACTAAACTAAACCCATTCTATTACAATAGGGTGAATCCACGGACCTGGGTAACACTTTTTGGCAAGCGAATTTGGAAAAAAACCAAAAAACGTACCTCGGTCGAGGGCTTGTTAAACCCTCGACCGAGCTAATAATATCAAGACCGAGCGTTTATGAAGCCCTCGACCGAGGTTTTATTCAGCCCTCGGTCGAGGTATCTATTAACCCTCGGTCGTGGTATTAAAACCTCGACCGAGGGTTAATAAATACCTCGACCGAGGTATTAACTCGGTCGAGGTATGGACCTCGGTCGAGGTATATACCTCGACCGAGGTGCCTCTGTCAAAAAAACTATAAATAGAGGCCGCGGACCCCTTTTGTAAATAAACATGATTTTTACATTTAGTCGAGAAATCACTAAATTACCAAAGGTTTTAAATACTAAAAATACTTTGCTTCTTCCTATATAATTTTTAATTTAAAAAAACTACAATTATGTGATATGAATTTCAAAGTCATATCACATAATTGTAGTTTTTTAAAATTAAAAATTATATACGAAGGTGCAAAGTATTTTTAGTACTTTTAGAGAGATAAAAATGTGAGCATGAAAAAAATGATATGACATCATTTCCTTGGGTTATATCAATTTATAGATCTGTAGATATGGGTCGAGGAGTCATAGGAGTCATATATTTTATCAATCATATCTATGACTCCTAAGATTCCAAGACCCATTTCTACAAATAAAGATAAATGACTCTTTCTTTCATTTCAAACACCAACTCTCAACAAATGTAATGACCACGTACGCTTATGTCTTAAAGCTGCTCCCTTTAAATAGGCTAGGACCTCGACCGAGCTAATACCTCGGTCAAGGTATTAACAAGACCTCGACCGAGGTCTTGTTAATACCTCAACCGAGGTATTTAAATACCTCGGTCGAGGGCTGAAAAAAACAGACTTAGCCCACATTCAAACAAATGGAAAATTTCCTGTGCCTTGCAGAGGTGTAAACCCTGCCATTCCTAGCACATAACTGAGTGGAGTTGATACCGATAGATTCACCAACGAATCTTCTATCCAATGACGTATCATACACGCATTTTGGCATTCATATGATATTTATTTTTTAATTACTTCTAAAACTTATACTTAGAAAACCACACTGCAACTTCGAAGCAGCTCAAAGAAAAATCCGCAGAGTTAAAAATACACAGCCAAAAAATTCTTAAAAATTCTCACATCACATATCGACATGTCCTCTTCAAAAGGGTATCTTAGGTTTTTCAATTTTTGAAAAAATAGAAAAAATTCCTTTACATGGACAAATATGTGTTTAAAACGATGCTGAAATCGAATGTGGTCACTTTCGAAAAATAATAAATAATTGTATAATGCGAAAAAAATTAACAAAAAAATATGCACATCACACTGCATTTTATGTAGATCATGCTCATATATTTATTTTTTTAAATTATTAATGCAATATTAAATTACTCTACGTGGACACGAGCCACTTATTAGCTTCTTCAAATTTTTAAGGTCACACAGTTCATTAAATGCAAAAATTCACACATTAAATGACATCGGAATATTTTAAAAAAAATATCACTATGAATCCAACATAATATTCTACAATTTGTTTTCTTACTGCAAGTCAAAATTCACATGGCATATATGCGTTTTGAGGGCTTCTATCTAGCACATGAGTAAAAAATCAGGTTTTCATCGCCAAATTTGGCCAAAACGTGTTACCCATCTTCATGGAATCACCCAATAGTGTTTTACAAACATTTATGCAGGTTTCAATCAATAAACCAATATCAACAATACCTATTATAAGGGCAGGCTGCAAAACAAACAATTTAACTAGCATTTTATCAGATGCTAATTGACTGATATTTTTCAATTTGGAATTACTGGTAACAAAACTGCTTAGCTGTATGGAACCTGTAAAAGAAGCATCACTTCACTGCATTAGTTGTAAGCTAAGTCAGCCTCGATCTCAACTAAGGTTCTTTTTTGCTTGTCAGAAGACAGTAACAACACAATTAGTATGAGGTTTAGATGTAGTTTTCTTTCCTGTCCTTTTTAAAACAGAAACTGTTGAACTTAACATTTGTAACATAGTACTTCAAAGAGAAACAAATAAATTATATAGAGCTAAAGAATTATAATGATCATTTCTAAATACTACTATTTGAGTAACCGCTAGTAGTTATTGGTTCTTAGGCAGTGACATCCTTGAACATTTTATGTTACATGAAAATTTTAAATTTTTATGAATTTTTTTGGGTTATTACATGACTAACATTGTCGGATATCCAACGACCACTTACAAATAATTTAACCTCCAAAACAGTGAACGTTTTCAGATTTTTAACCTCATATACAGTGAAATTTGTTGGATTTTCAATGGAAATATTAAAAGAGTAGTTGTTGGATATCCAAACGGGCTAAGTTGGAAATACGACATGTTCATATTTCTATCAGATATTCGTCGAAGTGAAACCGATGTTTAAAAAATAATATGATTGTCGGATGGTCGACAACATGATGTCAAAAATCGGACATCTATGTCGTCAGGTTTTGGAATAGCTGACTTGATGTCTAGGTCTTGATATAATTTATCTAGGCTACCATGATGCGGCATGCACCATACATATTGATCTCTCTATTTTTCTCAGCCAACCATTCAGATGGGGATACAACATGGATCATTATTATAGCATGAGCCATTCAAAGCCTTCATTCAGTAGCAGATGCAAAGTATTTTCTTTCCATAACTAATATCTCCTTATTATTTGAGGTGAATTTGGTGATGACATAGTTTATTTGAGCAAAGAAGCAGAGATGGAATACAGTTCATAGATGGATACACCAAGTGGAGGCATGCATATGGTGAGATCAAGTATACTAATTCTTGGTAGGATTTTGCTCTTTGATGTATACTAACACCTTTGACTTATTATGCCATGATGATCATGGTGACCTATACTTATATGATATGTTCTATTTCTATGTTGGTTCCATGTTTCATTTGTCCCCATCCATCCAATTTCATATGTGATTTATTTATCCCATGAATTATGACTGAGAACTATGAGATTGAACATCATCTTCCCCAGTTTGATCCCTATGCATGATGGACCCCATGTTGTTTTGTGTCTCAGCTCTGAGTTGTGCAACAAAACTTGCCAAAGCCTTGATCCTTCTGGGAAGGAGAACCCACTGGTGTCGGGTTCCTGAGCTTAGGTGAGTTGGGTTTTGAATCCTTGACCTCTTTGGTCGGCTGCCCCTGATTTTTGGCCTTGATTGTGGATGTTCCTCCTAGTTTCCCAAAGAGTTGTCAGCAAAAAATTGACGCAATATGTCTATCATCATTACATGCATTATGTGATACATGTTATATGCTATGAAATGCAAACCCACAAATAAAGCTGCAAACAATGTATTTAGACACAACTCAAAAAGGGATATGAAATGAAAGTATGAAAGGCCCAAATAAATTAGTGGATAAATAAATGCGAAATATAAAGACTGGTGGTCATCTTATCTAAAATGTAATGATTAATTCCTCACGAAAACTGCAAGTTTTAATGTGAGATGGAGTAAGGGGAAACTAATTCTAAGTGTCCCCTAGGATTTCTTCACTATAGTTTATTGTGTACTCAATGCAAGGGTCCTAGAAAAGATCCTCATGCAGCTTAATTATTAGCTTGGATGTGAGTTGTATACATGTTAAAGTTGAATGGACTCTTTCCAGATCAACTCATCCATTTGTGAGACACCACCATTCCCTATTGTTATCTGTCATGAATATATCATTGTGGTTGTGTGTATTTGTCATCATTCGGAGAGACCACATGGTCAAACTCAACTAGAATTCATTGCCCTTTTTCCTTAGCCTTGTTTTCCACCTTCACCCAACATTAGAAAATTGATTAAAATTTGTAAGTATGGCATATACAAGGGCCTTCGAGAAAATTCAAAGATTGTTCAAAGGCACAAGTATATTTTACTGATTATTATTATTATTATTATTGTCACCATGATTCTGATTAGCATTTTTTATGTTGGATTTTAATATACATCTTGGAGCATTTATTACCTTGGATGCACGCAGGTTCAACTCAATTCAGTATCTCACCTTTAGTTTGGGTATTTTGACGTGGTTGAGCAAGCTAAACATGTTTCCAAATGCAGTGACTACAAAAATAAATAGTGGTTATCTTTTCTCTAGACATGCCCAAGACCAATACCGCAGTCTCATTTTTCATTGGATGATCATGGTTATTGAGTTCCAGAGTTTATTATTATTTTTTTATTAACTCTAGCCATTATTCTCTATTGTGAGATGATGATATTTTTGGCGTTTTGGTGGATCAATGAGTATGATTAGTCACTAGTTCCATTCTACCATGTTTCCAGACATTTTTTTGCAATCAATTTTCCCCAATTCTCGGCCTTAAGAAAGTTATGATGATTTTTATGTTTTTCAGAGATTGTACCACTACAAAATGAACTATGGAAATCACTAAGGAAATCGATTTTGGTTGTGTGGTCAAGGAAATGGAAAGTAAATGTTTCTAGATCATGTGTTATGGCTCTTTGGACATATTTGCACCAATTTCATCCAGTTTCATGTTTCGAATTATGTATTTGGATCACCTAGGGAGGACGTCCCCTATGGGGCACCCCTCACCTTGGTCTTGTGATGTATTTCATTGATATATCTTATGCTATGATGTTGTATCAGGTCCTAGGGTGAATTGAGCCCCTAAGGTGAGCCCCCATGTATTATCATGTTATATCTTTACATTATGCTGTGTTTGTAACTTAGCAACGCGTTATTGGGAAAAAGTGTGCCTCCTTGACTTTGTCATGTTGATCCATGTATGTAGAAAAAAATTAAAATATCTCCATCGTTGATGACATTATAATCTCAA
>LPNX010510150.1:17167-187737 GCA_001517045.1 Pseudotsuga menziesii
TCTGAATACATTCACAATCAGGGGATTTTTCTAATGTGTTTTTGATCATTAGTTATGCTTCTTGATTAATCTTGCATTCGTAGTTTATTTTTATGTGGATCATTTCTAGCTTAACGTGGGTTGCTCTTGCAGGAAGAGGGGCGCACTAGCTCAACTTGGACAAATCGATTTGGCTTGGAAATTCATCAAATTCGCTCAGAGTTGTGTCCAACCAGGGTAAAGTGTCATTTTGCTTGGCATCTACAAGATTTTTGTGTATTTTTGTTTGTATTTCCTTTGTTTTAATTTCCAATCCATCCGGCATGTAATTAAAACCTTCAAAAAATTCTCTAGGTCATTATGTTAGGATGTTTCACAAAACCTTTCTGAGTTATTTTACCCTCCCCTCGATCTAAGTAGGTTTTCCAAGATGTCATCATTGGGGACTCCATATGGCCAGTGGTTAAAGCACTGATCTTTAGGCAATTCACCCTCTTAGGGTTTTCTGTTAATTTTCCTATTTTATGATCCATCTCTTAGCTTGTATTTTTGGACACTATTATATATATCCCCAAGACATTATAATCAAGTGATATCTTACCTTAATTGTTCCTCAATTCATCACTCTGGGAATTCTCTTTTTTTCCACCATCATTTCCCCGAAGGTAGTGACATTGATCATTTGCACTAGCACTTACTACCTAGATTTACATAATAATTATACAATCACTTAACCTAAACATTTTGGTCCACATTTCCAATATCTAAACCTTCATACTCCAAAACATTTCTATCGCTAGCCATTATCTCAAATCTAGGGTTTTAGCAGCTATTCACCTTACGTACTCTATTTTCTATAGTTTGATTTGGTGTGTTAGCTTTAGATCTTTCCTTTTAGGTTATATCACGATCTCCCCCTTTGTCACTTGGATTATCTGTGGCACAAATCAAATGGCGTCCTAATTGGTGTGACAACCAATCCATATCTGGGGGTTGGGATACTCATAGTTCACCTCTTTAGTTTCTCATCCTTTCTATTGTCCTGAATAGGATACCATTTGTGGGGAAACTACAAGTTGTGTGATAACAGGTCCTAGGAAAGCCATGTCTTTTACAAAAAATCATCATGTTAGCACACCTATTACAATATCCTTGCAAGGTGTGAACATGCAAAAAAATTGAAAAGGGGCCAAAGTTAGCCCTGGAAGGTCTTTTGAACTTCTGAACACTGATAATGAACAAGAGACTTGTTCACAACTTCGGTGGCTCACCGAAAATCCAACTAAGTGAAACTTAGGTGTATAACACTATGTAAGCACCACATTGCCAATTGTTTGTTGTAGGTGTGATTTTAATCCCAAAAATACATGCAGCAGTTAATATTTCTCAAGGTTACGAACCTTGGGAGAAAAAGAGTGAGGAGATAACATAGTTTTATTAATGTCCATAGATGACCACAAGAGTAGGCTAAAGGGACTAGAAAATTCTACCAGTCACAAACATAATGTGGGATTTCCAAGGCTACTACTAAAAGCTAAAAGGTAAAGTGGTGAAAGTGAAAATGATAGAAAAAACGTAAGGGTGACCCAAGAGCGTAAACCCTAGAAAAGAGAGAGCCGCTACATCTCTTTAGATATAGAGGTAGATGTAGAGAGAGAAAAAATAGATCTTTCACATCAAACAATATGCGGGTACCAACTCAATACATGATAATGTCCTCTAGGGAGTTCCTATTGAAATTAGTGGTATTCCTCACTTTTGGCCACGATCGAATTTGTACTTTAGAAAAGTATTTTTAATGTATATGGTCTTACAACACCTATTGGACTATGTGACATACCTTTGTGAAAGTTATTTATAGACCCACTTCCTCATCTATAAAATAAACTCATTCATTCTCTGATAAAGTGAATATGATACCTAATGAAAACTCTAAAGTATTGCACTCTTCTCTTCTTGGGTTGTTCTTTTTATTTACTGTAGGATTAGGGTTTTTGTTTGATTCTATTTGATCCTCTCCTTATCTTTTATGAAGCTCAAACTAGTGTTAGAGTAGGCGTAAATCTCACTTACTCGATCTAGCAACAAATCTAAGGTTGTTGAAAAGTTCCTGGAACCTTCGCATTATCATCTTTTTTGTTAACATTTCAAACTCAAAACCTAGTTCATCTTCAATGCAACGAGTCAATTTTGAGAGATTTGTTGATCTAACAAAAAATACCCATCCATATGAACATGCCTTGATTTATCACATGTTAGATTAAATAATATTATCATGCTTGTGGATTAATGGTAACCAGTTGTGGATTATCTCCAATCGTCCATCTCTACTAATATTATTGGGGTGTTTAATAATCTCAACAAATTCCCTTACACGACACTTATAGTAATGGTCCTCTTTTTCCTAGATCTTCGTCTCATCAAGCTTAATATGGTGATGAGTCTTGAGAGAATGGTTGGCCAAGGCTGAGGTTTGAGTGCATTTGTTTTGAATTTATGCACAATGCTCCTTCATCCTTGTTGAAAGCTAGGCTTTCACATCACATTCAACATAATGAATGCTCATACACAACCATAAAAGACACAATTACTTGGGAACGTCCATCCAATCCTCCTTGTATTCATCTTTGATACTTATTTATACATTATGAGAGAGGTTGGAGTGGTTGTACCCACTCTAACTACTCATTTGTTAATATCTCTTTAAACTATACAAATATGATGACATTTAAGAGGTCAAGAGGCCCCCTCTACATCTTCCCCACAAACAAAACATTTCTTCGCCTCAAAGAGAACAAAGAAATATGCATCAACATCTTGGGTCTCTGCTATTGTTGAAGTAGTCCTCACTGTGCATCAACCATGCATACCGGTCTGCATAGGTAACTCATCCGCAACGGCCACCATCTTGATAGGAGAACACACCTGTACAAGGCTCTACTGTGACTGGTTACTCTTCAGCCTCCATATTCAATCCGGCAGTAGTCCATCGAAGTCTCACCCTCTCAGAACGGTGGTTGACTATCCTTTTCTACAATGAGGTCTTTTGGTTTAAATCCTCACCCTCGCTCATCAGACAGAAATCTCCATCGGTTCAGGCATGTGGGGCCTTTTGGCTCTTTTATTTTCTATGCCATTTCTATGTATTCTGGATTTCCGAGGTCACAACCCAGGAACAGTTTCAACATATTGATATTGAGGGGTTTTAGCACATTGTCATCATCTCTCGTTGGAGTGCTCTTATGTGTAGGTGTGTGATATCTTCTTGAATGTAATTGTCATCTTTTGAAATGCATACAAGATTGTGTGATTCCTTCTCATGTGCATGACCTTGGTCGTGACCGACTGCTTGTAGTTCAGCTGACTTAATATGACTCGACTTACAATGGTTGGAAAGAGATCAACTTGATTTACATAAAATGGAGGAGATCACCTGCCTCTATTGAGACTCACGTTTAACCCCCTCTTGAGTTCAAAAATTTATAACATAGTCATTGGGATGGTGACAAAACTGACTCAACCCTGTCAAATATTTTTTACTATGTAATAACTGACCAAATTGAAGACACCGATCAACCTTACATCTTTTTTCAATTTACTCAACCGACATGCTTTTCACTTTTTAGAAGTCGGCACCGACTAACTTTACATAAACAAAGAACACTACCAAGCCAAAAATAATATTTAAATATGTTGAACGAATTTAAACTAACAATATTAACCAACCGACAAATATTAAAAAGTATATTGAGATAATCACCAAGCGAACAAGCACTCGACGAATTCATATTGGTTGGTCGACGACTTCATATGGCAAGCATTTGATAGTGGGAAAGAGCAGTCGTTGGTTACCCAATTAATTCGTTAACAATTCAATTATTCTGACAGAGAATCTCTTTCGTTGGTCGACATCTTCTTTAGTTGATAGGACTGCAATGGTCGCCTGGACTTTGTTGATATGACTTTTTTGGTCTCTTGGTCGAAGAAATTCCAATATTTAGTCGATGGTCGGACTGATTTTCCATCCGAAGAAAACTATAGTCGACTGCTCCACTCAATGGTCCTTATTTTTTTTCAACGGTATCACAACTTTCTGTTGTTATGCAAATTATGGAGATCCTTCGCGCAACACATCATGTGACTCATAGAATAACCAATCAAGTATCTGAGGCTTTGGTCCCATGGATTCTGGTCTTTTGGATTGAGAATGAGAAAGGCATAGTAGATTATAGTAGTGAAGAAATTTATAGTCCAACATTGTCAATTCACCCAGATATTCAATCGCATCCTACAATCTCTGTTGAAAAAGGAGTTTGTTGATTTATTTCTAAATTCTTTGCAACATCGAAAACCAAAGAAAACCCTAAAATTTTGAGACCAAACGTATCAATATTTACGACTGAAAGGTACCAATCCAAATTGTAGACTGCTAAATGAAGAGTATCGGTGTAAAAACCTAAGTGAGTCGATATATATATCATAAAATTAACCACTGTAGCTCGATGTTGGAGTGCTTCTAATGAATCCATCTTCTATAATTTTTTCAGGTAATCTTGATTAGGATTGAATACCAACTCATCATAACGGTTTCTATGCATGATTTCCTCACCATAAACGTATAGCAAATCTTCTAGTAACAGAGACTCAGGGCGATAGTGTAACCGTTTAGTTGGCCTTCTTACTGATGTAAAACAAATGGCATCAAATCAATGCTTGTTGGTCAAACTTTCCATCACTTGAAAGTATTTTAGAGGATTTCAATTTTCTTTGGCCTTAGTTTGAAGAAGGATGGAACCCACAACGTCAAATATTGAATATAGAATTAAAGACCAGTCGCAGGTCCTCCTCCTGTAAAACATATATTGTAATCTCTGGAAGGCAATGCTCATTAAGTGATTTGCCAGCCTCTTCTCTAATAATTATTGAGAATTTAGCATTAACATCAAATTATACAATGGCAGTGCTTTACCCTTTTGTATGGAGCGGCTGCATTCTCTCGGTCGTTTTGAAGGAGTTAAAAACTTGTCGATACATCTCTCCTTCGATGGGACGTGTTGGGCGGACCACAAGGGAAGCTGGGCAGAATTTTGCTACATTTTGTTAATCCACGCATGAGTAGTCTTTAAGATTCTCCTTGCAGGTCTCCTCCACATATTATAATTTCCTTCAGGTTCGAGCCATCCCCTCTCGCTGTTGCTATCATCCAACCAAGTGAAGGAGGAAACGACGCCAGATGTTGAAAGCTAGGCTTTCAAATCACATTCAACATATAGTGAATTCTCATACATATCCATTAAACACACAAGTACTTGGGAAGGGATGTCCAATCCCCCTTTGTATTCATCTTCGCATCACATTCTAATTAGACTAACCATATTCACATTCTTGACAAATGGACATTTCCTTACCACCTCACTGACCTTCTTCTTGGTTCCAGTGGCTAGTTGGACTAACTATTATCTTCAATACGCTCTGACTTATTCAAGGTGCATAGCTCAATAAGTATAGGGGTGATATAGTTGTGATTCAATCCAAGGTTGATCAAAACAGAAATAGTCTGTTCAACAATATCACCCTCAAATTCCACTACAGTTGAGTTATGACCTGCCTGGTGGTATTCTAACACTACACAAATTTTAGGAATGATCCCTGATTCCTGACCCACAGTTTCAGCTTCTTGGGTACTATGGACTTGACCCTCATTCATATTCGCAAGTTGACAATTTCTGCGCAAATGGGGTCCTTCACATACCCAACATTTGAGTGGTTTCTTGGGATTTTCCCTCATCACTTTGCCTGGCTCAATCTCAACTCGCGATGGTTGCCTTTGTTGCTTCAGGAGGTGAGATGGTTTAAAACCTTTCTTCCTTGTGTTAAGCTTCACATTTTTCTTATGGGAATTTCTCCTACTCCCTTATACCTCTATTAAATAATACCCATAGTTTATTTGCCTTTGGATTCTGCCAAACTCTGTAGCATGACTGAAGTCATATGGTTTTTCTCTACCAATGCCTTGATCATCCTTTTAGTTTCTTCTTTGAAACCCTGCAATTCTACCCTAAGGCTTCTTATGGTAGCTGCAACATCTAGGGAACTATCTTGTTCCATGTTCCCATTAGCTTCAATTTCATTTTCTTGGATATTGTAAGCTGGCCTTACATACCCTTCCCCATGTGGAAAAATCCTACGCAAATGGGGTCCTCCACATCTCCAGCATTATAGTGGCTTTCTATTCTCTTAGGGATCTCTTGGCTTTTCTCCCATAGCATCTTCCCCATGTCCACAAGGATCCTATGCATCATCCATGCTGTTAATTTTCTTGACGTTGATCTTCTTTGACCTCCTTGGTCGGACCAAGATCAACTCTTCAATTTGCACTATGAACCTGCAAAATGTGTTAGCAACATCATTTGTTAGTCAATCTTAGAAATTCAAATAATTACTTACCAATTGCTTCTTGCAAGCATAAACGGTCAATGTGTCTTTCATCAGGTTGGCTAAGTTTAGAAATTCTGCTAAATAACACTCTTTCTTGTTGTAGTTTTCTTTCTGCAACCAATTTCCTAGGCACATTTATACCAATGCTACAACCAGCAGCTTTGTCAAATCACAACCTGGGTGTTATTTCCATTTTTATCTATTCAACTTGGCCCATTTAGGTCCTAGTGCTGCAACCTTTGCTCTGATACCACACTGTCATGCCCCCTCCCGTCACTAGAGAGGGAACATGACCATAACTACTTGCTCTAATTGTTGTAGGACCATCCAGCTTGAAGTTCATTGAATTTTGTATGTAAATAATCTTCCCAATAACAGAGAAATTGATTTTGTCAGTGATCAATTCGACAATCTACGAAAAAATATATCAAAGGAGATCGAACGGCGGAGAAATATCATGACGAAAATCGACGATCACAATCTATTCCACATCTGGAGATAGATCAACGGTTGAGAATCAACCCACAAGAATCAACGGTGTGGAAATCCTGGGTTTCCGAAATCGGGGAAATATGGAAATTATGATCCCGCATCCCGCATCCCACATCCGGCATGCGGAATAGACCATTGCGGGAAGGAAAGTTGTGGAAATAGATATCTATGAAGCTGCATCCCGCATCCCACAAGTTGCAGAAAGGAGATTTGCAGAAGTAAATCCACGGGGAACAAAATTTACAGAAGGACGTTTCTGCATCCTCCATCCCACATCCCACAAGTTGTGGAAATGAGAGTTGCAGAAGGAAATTCAACCTGTTAACAGAATTCTTGGACAGATTTGATCATTCAGGCCATCACCAATCCGGGCAATCTAAGCCCCATAACATAATTTAAAATGCATTGAAAGAGAACATACACAGATGCATACAATTTCAATTATACAGTGGAAGCAATTCATTCATTCAACACATTAGACATGTTCATCATATTTCATCAAGCAAAGGAAAATGCAGAGATTAACATCGATATACTCATCTTTTAAAGAAGCTCATCCCACAACCAACTATGTCACTACAACGTTCCACCCAACCATATTCCAGTGTGCTCATCAATCTCTCAGCAACACTGCCACCCCTGAGTTGGGCATGATTTCCACAAGGAATAAGGGAACACTACCAGAATCACACATAGCCAAGGATACAAATAAAACTTAGCCAAGTCAACACAATTGGGTTTATCAAGTTGTCCAACCAAGGATTACACACAAGTCCAAGTGCAGAAAAAGACACAACCAAGCCAAGATCCACTTGAGTTAACAGACTGCAAAGGCGGTGGAAAGGTAGAAAGGCTAAGCTAGTGGTTCATTCAAGAGCTAGGGACACCTACAAAAGATCTATCTGGCTTGGTATCCACAATAACTGCACCCCAACAGGAGGAAGGATCCCCTTCTCTTCTCCATAGTCCCTCAGGATATGACTTCCCTTCTAGTGCTCTTAACGGTCGTGCAGCAGGGATTTACCAGCCACTCTTATCTTTTCATGAGGTTCCTCTCTGCACTAGGTTAATAATCCCATTACTCTTCTCTTCCACCCCTAAGTCTTGCATACAAATCAGACCGAAACCAAGGTGCGCATCACAACAACCACAAGGTAAAACACAGTAAACAGGCTCCACTCATTCTGTAACAAAGGAGACCACTGCGGAAACACCTTCCACGACTTAGGTCAATCAGACCATCGTTCAGAATGATGAATCTGATGCTCGATGGCACTAGCGATCTTGGAGGAGCACTCTTTCATAAAATCAAGTGATCTCCACCGCCCAATTGCTTAGCCTGTGAGGTTCACGACTGTTAGATAAGGTTAAATGGTTTAGTACAAATAAGACAGAGAAAAGACACGGTTCTGCTTACAGGTTTGGATGAACCATGATGATGAGCATACCCAACATAGTGAATGAAGGATGGATGATCAAAAATGCCTCGCCGCTCCCCAAGAACGTGAGGGAAGATGAAAATGTGAATGCATGAGGGAATGGGCATACGTTTTTTGGGTGCTTTCTTTCCCATGAAGTCAAAACACGTTTTTCAAGAATGGGTGCTTTTCCCAATTCGAATTTTTTCCCATACTCTTCCCATTCCCATGCAATAACTACCTCAACCAAATTCTAGCAGAAATAAATGATTGGGGAAAAAGACAAGAAATGGGTGGTTTACAGTTTTGATTGGTTTTCCTTTGACACATGGCTTTTCCCAATGGCTCAAGGTTAAACATTCCCCCTCCATATTCCTTGTGAAATCATGCCCCCATCTCTTTAACGTTGCGGTGCATAGCTATTTGTGGTATTTTTATTAATTTGCATTTTACATGATGTCTCAAACATATTGTGCCTGGCTAACACATAAAACATCGGCACCAATTTTAATCGTCGAAACATAAAACACTAAACCCATGGTGGGGCCTTTGCCTTGAGCTCCACACCATCATTTAATACAATATTTACAGCATATGCAATTCAATACCTCGGGGTCAAAATCGGGGTGTTACAACTTCCATCCCCCATGGCAGATAAGCAGGGGTGTGATAGTTGCTCACATGAGTCTACACTTACTCACCTAACCTAGTTGAAAATCAACTAATGGTTTGAAACAAATGGAAGTTATAGGGATACATGTCACAAGGAGTAGGCCTTGCACACAACATATGATAATTATGGAAACACAAGCTAGTAGAGGGTGTGGTGTTCAGAGAAAGGGGTTGGGAAAGTTGGTAATCTGGGATGCCATAATGAACCGGTTCCTCTCTCCCACAGTCATTATGGAAATTTTATAACTTAGTAATCGATACATGGAGGTTGATTGTGAAATGTCAAAAGTGTGAATGAATTAGAATTATGTTTAAAAGGTTGGGTATGTGTTGCAAGAGCAAGTTACTGCTCAAGTTGGGGAAATGACGGTAGCTTTAAGAGTTTCTCAATGCCTGCTTCTATGGTGATTCGAGCCAAAAATACCTCCCCATTAGGGGTTGTACATTGTAAGGAACATAGTAATATATGTTGTCTTTACTTAGCCGCTACATATCTAATCTGATCCATATATTATTGTACAACTAATCAATGTTTAAGCCATTTATCACAACATGACTCATTAGTGGGGATATAAACTGTTTGTTGTTGCCTATGGAGACACATCAATACTCCCTCTTCAACTAGAGGATTCATATTTTAACACCAAGATCAACCCATAATTACTCAAATTTAACTTTAGATAGAGGATTAGTAAGTATACCAACAAACTGCTCATTTATGGATATGTGTTGCATTGCTCCTTTCTGCACCATGTCTCAGATATAACATGTCTGAGATATCTCTGAGTCCATATCCAAATGTACCATGTAGGTACCTCAACACATGATTTATTGTAGATGTTTGAACTTGCCAGGCGTGTTAGCTCCCTCCACCTTGGGTATGAGGGTTAAGAAAGTTGCATTAAAATCCCTCAAGACTCCTTGAGATTGTTGAGATTCTTCCATTATTTCCCACACTTCCTATTTTATCAGATCCCATAAATGATGGAAGAAGTTTGTTCTAAAGCCATCTGGCCCTGACACTTTCCAAAGTGTCATTTGGTTCATTGTCTCCTCCACCTCCTAAAGGTCAATGGGATTTAGCAGTATTTTTTTGTTCTCTCGGGTGACTACCCTTGGGATGAGGAGGGTAATTTTTTCCATATCCTTCTCCCTATCGGCTTGGTCTTCAGTCATAATTCCCCTGAAGTGTTGTACCATTTCTTATTCTATTCCCCCCCTAGTTTCTACCTCTCCCCCACCAGTCTTCCTTAATTTTTGAATCTTCGACCGTTTTTGGTTTTGGATCACCGTGTTATGAAAGAATTTGTTATTACGCTCTCCTTCCTAAATTCATTGGTTTCTTGACTTCTGTTTCTAGAATATCTCCTCCCATCTTTCTTGGGCTTTGAGTTGTGTGAGAAATTATTTCTCCTTCTATTTAATTTCTTCTCCATACCTCTTCTTTGGATGGCTTCTAAGCTTTCGATCAACCTTTTCATGTCCTGGAATATGTTTCCAAAGTCTTCTTTATTCCACATGTGGATCCTGACTTTCGGAGCCTTCAACTTCTTTTGGAATTGATACATCCCTGTCCCCATGGGGGGGACCATATCCTACCACCGCTTCCATACCAAGGCCTCAAATTCTTTATGTTCGAGCCAAAATTTCTCAAATCTAAACAATTTTCTGATTGCGTGGTCAGACCAATCCCACTGCAGGAATATAGGCCTGTGGTTCAATCCAACAGATGGGAGGACACTAGCTGACATTTCTCTTGTCCCTTTGGCTATGTCCTCTGAGACAAGGTATGTCTATTCTAAATGCCACATGGCATGTTCCCCCACATCGATTGTTCCAAGTATACCATATGTTTCATGTCTCCATGTCAACCAGTTGACTATTGATTAATAATATTGATTAATTTTGGAGAAAGAAAGAAAAAAACTATTTTTTGTGTTCGTATTTTCGACATATCTCCCTGTGTTTTTACTCAAATTTCGATTGGGAGAGCTTGTTGGATTCGGAATTTGATTCCGCATCCAAGGAGTACCCACACTGCATACTTTTGATGGACCCTGCTACCCCAAAAACAAGAAATACCTGAAAAAATGTAGTGATGACATCATCATCACGTTTTTTCAGGTATTTTTTGTTTTTGGGGTAGCGGGGTCCATCAAAAGTATGCAGTGCGGGTACTCGTTGGATGCGGAATCAAATTCCACATCCAACGAGCTCTCCCGATCAAAATTTGAGTAAAAACACAATGAGATATGTCGAAAATATGAACAAAAAAAGTAGTTTTTTTTAATGACAAATATGTCAATTCAACCATTATGGTTGACTTATTTTATTGAAATTCTATTGGTTCTTGAATTCCAACTCACAAAAAATTATTTTGGCACGTTTTCTTATAAGGGCCATTTTAGACCCCAAATTTCCTCTAATGAAGGTTCCGCCCCCTAGAAGTGGTTTAATGAAACCTCATTCTCAGCATGATTGTTGGTCCTGCCTCCATCCGCTAGGTCTTTGTAGTCCCGTGAAACCCTCATTGCCACAAACCCTACCTCATCGCCCTGGGTCTGCTCCAATATTATTAATATGATTTTCTTTCCATAGTTAAAAATGGTTAACTATGTTGGTTTGTGTGCTTTCCCAAATTCTTTAAATATGTTTAAGTATGGGGTTAGAGTTTGAGAGATATAGTATAAGTTACTTCCTTTTGACTATTGATACAAACCATAAATGAACATATCACATGATTTTGATGGGAAACGAAAAAAAAGTGTACGCCTCTACGAAACTACCACAATCAAGAAAAGTATACTACATACTATAAAACCCTACTAGTTGTTTAACATGCCTCATAACAATAAAGGGGATGTTTCTAGATTAACAAAAGAATGGTATGAGTAACACCTAAGAAACTACTTTTATTTAACAATGGTTATCCATGTAGAATTATTCACAGTATATTAATGTGGAATGAAATCTCATAATGTAAATATTCTTATAATAATAGTTTACGGTTGTGGACATCACATATATAAGAATCACAAACTAAAGTTGTCGATAAAACATGACCCCAAAATTGCTTGTGATGTAATATTAAATTGAGAAATATATTTGGCATCAACTAAAAGACTTATCTCCAAAGCCAACTTCTAATTTACCAAATATCTTAACTATTATATAAAAAACAAAATATTTTTATAAAATGATAGAAATTTTGAAACCAAACCTAACTTTTTAATAAACATCTATTTTTTTTAAATAAAACTTTATGCAATCCATATATGCACTTACATAGTAAACATCCAAATTCTTTTTAAATAAAATGATTTTTTAATGTATATGTGTGTGGTTCATCAATGTCATAGGCTACATTCACATAAGTATTAGACATTTGTTATTCACAAAGAATTAAGGTATCTATAATGTTTATCATAGCATAGTGTGAGCTAGATTTAAACCTCGTGAAAAATATCACAACCAATATATATATAAAGTATCCTTAATGTTTATCATAACATGATGTGAACTACATCTAAACTTCTAGAAGAATATCATAACCAATACTCTCAACTACTATATAAATATTCAAATTAATGTTGAGAAAAAAAACATACAAAATACTTCACTTATTAATATACTATATTAACATAATAATATAGTATTTTATAAAAATATTTATTAACTGGATTGAGATATAATGATTGAGAGATAATGTTTTTTTTCTCATTAAATTAAATTTATATAAATAACATGTTAAACTCAATAAATATATTGTTAAATTTATAAATAATTTATTTATTTAATTAAAAATAATTACTGAAATATCATTTTCAATGATCTTACCCTTCAAATCTTACCATTTATAACTATCTTACTATCTCTCAATTTCTTTTATTTTATAAATAATCAATAAATCTTACCATTTATAACTATCTTACTATCTCTCAATTTCTTTTATTTTGTAAATAATCAATATATTTTTAATGGAACTGAATGGTAAAAGAACATTAAGTATAGGTACTATCCATATTATCACAACACTTTTATGTGATCTTATGTACTTAGCATGCCTTACCTTTTCAAACGCGTTTTTCTATGTGATTAGCATGCCTTACCCTTTCAAACGAGTTTTTCCCTCTACTTGATTAGTTATGGATGATTTTGTGTGAAAAAATCATCATTTGAAGTTACAACTTTTATTGCTCGTTTTTCTAATTGATGAGGATTTTCATAATTGATATAAGCATGTTGTTTTAGTTGGCAAGTTTTTTTGGTTTTGTTTCTCTTATTAAAACATTTTGGTTTCTTTCCATAATAATGTTTTTGTTTTAAGAATTTATTCTCAAATAATACTTAAATTAATACCTATTTTTATTGATTTTTCAACCTAAAAAAATGTTTTTATGAAAAGATTCAACCTAATTAGATGGATTTTCAACTTATATTTTAATTTCTTTTTCAACTTGAAAACTTTTGACCATATTATTGACTTCAAATTCAACCTATTTTAGAACTATGAATAAAATATCAACTTAAAAGTAAATGTCATTTTTTTTTAAATTTCAACTTGTATTTGAGGCATAAAATAGTAATTTGTGTCCCTAGTTTGAATTCAAAATAAGGCTTATGGTTATATTGCTCTATCATTAAAAGAGAGAAGTTTTTGAAATGCATCTCATTCCACTTTTTAAAAGGTGTATTTTTTTCTTTTCTTGGCATAACAAGTAGAATCTATTGAAATTTATGTATTTAATTCAAGAAATTCCTATCTATGTATTTAATTCAAAAAATCCAAAAGAAAGGCTCTTTAAAAATTGTAAAAACACTAACAATAAAGAAGGAATTGAATTCAAATTAATTGCCAACATCCAAAAACATTGAGTTGATTTAGTTAGTGATGAATAACTTATTTTGTAGAGATCACAGAAAAATTGTGGGGTTAAATGATAATCCTGATTTTACACTTGCTCAGCAATTTTAAATTATTATGTTTTTTTCTCAATAAAAAATTATAAACTTTATGGTGATGTTTAAGTGTTTTAACAAAAAGAAAAGTGAAGGAAAATCAAAAGATATTTTTTTTTACATTTTAAGGAAGTTTGTAATATGTCATCTTGGGAGAAGATAAAATATCTATTTTGAATATCTATTAAATGAAGTATCTGAGACATGAAACCTACATAGATGATATCCTTCTAAATTTATACGCTCCATTGTATTTTAAAATGTGAAAAATGAATTTATGACTCTAAAAAGAATGACCATTTCACTAAATGAAAGCAAGATGTCACCACGATGGCATCATCTAGATGATGAAATTCTTAAGGACACATGCTCAAAGAAAAGGATGCCATTGATTAGGCTTTAGCATACTTAGATGAGAAGTAAGAGGTCATGGGCTATCAATTATGATAATAAAGATGACTGAAACTATTGTACCTTGTAAGATGAACTCTACAAAGTCTTATTAAGTTCAATTTCTAATTATTAATAGAAAAGTGGGTAAATGCATCTAAAAATAAAGTTTCCATGGATGAAGAAAAAATTTAACCCAGAAACACCTAACACTACCATAAGCCTTCTCAAAGCAATTTTAATGAATAGAGTATTAAGTCTTAGACATTGGTCCTACTTCAAACTGTGGTAATTTTTCTAGAATGAATCACTCTCTAATGAAGATAATATGTTTTTGATGAATAAAGTTAGGCATAATGTTATTGTTTGACATGGTTGAGGCTTTGGCTATAATTTTAAAGGAAACATCTAAGAGGGTGATTGCCCTTAATTGGTTGTGAGATCTTGGTCCCTTATATTGGGATAAAATAAATAATTCATTTGTTGATGCTAGCCCAAAGATTATTCGATTGATTAATAATTAATTCCTTGCACATTTACATGAAAATTGGCCTTCCAAAATACCATATGGATTTATGGAATTCGCAAATAATGCATGCCTTCTAGGTGACTTATCCACAACCATATCAAGAAAACCATTGACTTTTACAATGTCAAAAATTGCCTACACATGTTTTTTCTAGGCCTAAGAAAGTCTATGTGGGACCACATCAAACCGATTCTACACAACTACTTCACATTCCTCTAGGAAGTCTTGTGACTAAAAACCATTTTGTACTACATGAAAAAATCCCCATTGATCTCCTTTTGCTTGGTGAATGTCCAATGCAGCTTAAGCACAAAACTATTTTTGGATGTTTCTTCCTTGGAAGAAAGGGTTTTGAAGGGATCATTGGTCAGTTATTGTTCAATGTAAAGCCAACAAATACATGCTCTTAATTAATCACCCCACATGTGATGGGAATTTTCAATTTTCAAAAGATGTTAGACCTTGAAGGTCGTAGCTTAAGAAATTTCACAGAAGGGGATATTTTACACTCATCGATTAACTTGTTGGAGCTCCTCCTTAACAACTTTGTGACGTTTCCATCAAATTAAGGAGATTTGTTTCCCTTATTTCTTGGAAAGAATCCAACCATCCTTTCTTATCTGTTTAAATAATAGGTTATAAACCTTTATAATACAACTCATGCATATCTAATTTCTCAAGTAAGAAACATTCTGAGCAAAAATGAGCCTCAAGCATTTTCATCTTGATGGTTCCCTAAGACATGAAAATATGTTGGTGGTCTAAGAGTGACGTGGCTTCCCTTAGTGCCTAAACATGTCCAACTCTTTTGCAATGAAATAAGGTATTATGTTAAGTGAGCATAATTGATATTTCCTTTCATTGTCGTTTTATAACTCAGATCAAGTAAACTATAGTTAAATTGAATCTTTTCCCTAAATTTATTCGGGTCATACAATCTAAGTCTAGCCTTAAAGGGCATTTTGAGTCATCTTCTTCTCGTAAATAACTCTTACAAGTAGCATTCCTTCCTTGTATTCTTATGCATAAGCTATGGTTAAGTCAAGCAAGCCAATATGCTTCCTGAATTTTGTCTTCTATACATCTCAAATAAGAGTTCGTTTTACAATATCTAGTAAGTAAATATCGGTAAATCCCAACATTTACCAATCCATATTCAATATGATGTATATTAATTTATAAATAGAAATATCATCTGAATCCAAAAAAAAAGACAAGTTGAATTGACATAAAAAAGCACAACCTTACATTTTCCTTTTTATTCATAAATGTGATAATAATAATATTTAACCACCTAAAACACAATACATTTTTTAACCAAACATAAAAACTTTTACTTAAAGACTCTATATAAACTAGGATATGTTTTCTATAAAAGTAATTGAAGCTAATCAACTAGGATATATTTTCTATAAGAACATTCAAGGCTAATAAACTAGAATATATTTTCTATATAAAAGTAATTGAGACTCTTAATACAATGTGACAATTTAAAATAAATTATAATAAATAAATTATAAATAATATAAATAATTTTGAAAAAATTATTTCAATTTGATCTTGATAAATATAAATATTATGTATATTGAAAATAAATAATTCAAATTAATTTTTTCAGAACATCTTTGCTTAGACATCTAAATATTTGAACCTAATTGAATTTAATCTCTTCATGGATATTATTGAAAAGCATAATTTATGAAATTTATTAATAATATTTTAATTCATGTGTTTGTCTCTCTCTACGTTTGAATTAAAGTTTCTCAAAACACTAAAGTGAATAAATTTGAATCAAATGGCATGCTAATTGAAATAATTGGGGACATAGTTCGTATGGTAGAGCGCTCGCATTGTATGCGGGAGGTACGGGGTTCGATGCCCCGCATCTCCATGTTCAAAGCATGGTCCGTTATTGAAAAAGTTTTATGCTGTTGAGTTCGCCTTTTTACAAGAATTCCGTCAAGGGAAAGAAATATAACATCCAAAAAAGCAAACACCGCGTGTTCACTCCACGCAGACCAAAGAACACCAATATCATAAATAAAATCTGTGGATCCGTGGCGCAATGGTAGCGCGTCTGACTCCAGATCAGAAGGTTGCGTGTTCGATTCACGTCGGGTTCAAAATTCTTAGTTTAATTTTTAAATCATCCCATTTAAAGCTTTTAACAATTTTTTACACATGACGGCCATGACAAATTTGATGAACTTTTTACACATGACGGCCTCTAGTTTTAACGAAAGAAGCACGAATCCATGAACTAAATATTGATGAAGTTTTGATAAGCCTCCAGTTTTACCGAATGAAGCACTAATCCATTAACTAAATATAGGTAGTTTATACAGATTGATCCATAAAGTTAACTTTTAATATTCATCCATTTTTTTTTGGGTTATTTATTTGGGTTATCTATATATTGATCCATAAACTTGAATTCTGGCTTGAACATTTATAATTCTCAATGGTGGACAAAGAGTGACCGACACCTTCAAGAACTCCAAAATGTACTTAGCAAAGAATAAAAGAGATCAAAATCATACTCAAACACTATAACAAGAAGGTCTTTGGCAACATCTTTGAAGTCAAAAAGGCCTTGGAAAAGCAAATGGAGCAACTGCAACAAAAACTTATTTTGGAAGGGCATTGTGAGAAAACTAACGAAGAAGCCAAGGAGCTCCAAACCAAGTTGGATTTGAGGTATAGATAGGAAGAAACTCTTTGGAAACATAAATCATGAATTTGTGGCTCAAAGGAGAGAAAATACAAAATTCTTTCATAACTTGATGATTCAATGAAGGAATGACAATCGAATCAGTAGCTTGTCAAATGCTCAAGGTAACATAGAATGACAACTAAATCACTAACTTGTCGGATACTTAAGGTAACACCCTTACCATGCACACAGACATGGAAAAGGAACTGATTACTTACTATAAATCCTAACTAGAGCAACCCCATGGCGATAAGAACAAAGGCATCAACAAAATAACAAGGCATATACCCAAACTGCTCTCAGGGGAACATAATCAAAGCCTCCTTTGGGAAATTACAATGGAAGAAGTAGACCAAGTCACTAGAGGAAATGTCTCCAAGAAGGTCTCCAAGACCTGATAGCTTTATTGTGGACCTTTTCCAATCCTATTGGACAACTATAAGGAAAGATGTCTAGAAGTGGTAGAGGAATCCATAAGTAGACTAGACCTCTTGCCTGGCTTAAGTTCAACTTTTCTCTCTCTTATCCCCAAGGAAGATTGTGTCAATGCAACCAGTACTTTTCGCCCAATCTCCCTTTGCAATGTAATTTGCAAACTAATAAATAAGGTTATAGCAAACAGAATGAAGCCCCTTCTCCCAATTCTCATTTCGAAAGAACAACCGTGGCATGTGCAAGGTACACAAATATTGGATGGCATCATCCTAGTTCATGAGACTATACACTACCTCAAAATAACCAAGAAAGTAGGAATGATGGTGAAGCTTGACATGTCAAACGTGTTCGACAAAATCAATAGGCGCTATATCTATTGAATGCTATTGGCATTTGGCTTTTCTAAGCAATGGGCTAACTGGATTATGGTTGTTACATCCTCGACCTTTTTCTCCATTTTGGTCAATGGATCTCCCTCAACTACAATCCTCCCCTCTAGAGGCACTAGACAAGGAAACCCGCTCTCTCCTTTTCTCTTAATCTTAATTGTAGAAAGTCTTAGTCACTCAATTAAAGCAACATCAATAGAAGGAAAAATAATAATAATTTGTATTCATGGGAACAACCTTATCTCCTCCCACCTATTGTTGGTTGACGATATTATGCTAATGTGGGGCTCTAATGTTCAGGAAGCCAAAGCTCTCAAGATAGCATTGCAGGAATCCATGGAAGCTTTAGGTACCTCCAACAATCTTAGTAAGTCCCAAATTTTCTTTTTCAATAATCTAATGGCGGCTCGTTCTCATATCTCTAGAGTCTAGAATCTTAGGTTTCCAAAGGATGTCCCTCTCGTTCAAATACTTAGGTTCTTCATTGATCACAAATGCAATGCAACATCAATCTTGGGAAACCTTGTTAGCAAAAATGGAAAAAAATCTCTCCAATCAGATTTTCAAATCCCTTAACATGGCACGTAGATTGGTCCTACTAAAACAAGTGTTACTCACCATGCTGGCATATCTTTTCTCCATCTTAATAACACCTAAAAATATCAACAAAGCAATCCGAAATATTCAAAGAACCTTTGAGGAGGAACTAAATATGTGCGGAAATGGGATCTGGTGGCTTGATTGGTGGTTTGTAGACCAAAAGGGCTAGAGGGATAGGCATTAGGGACTTGGAGGTAGATTCCAAAATGCTTGGAGCGAAAACTTGGTGGATAAGGATCTAGAATCATCGAGCACTATGGAATAAAGTTTCAACAAGAAAATACGCATGAATGTAGACGAACCTAGCCTAATATGTTTAGATGGAATCCTAAAAGGCTCCCTAATATGGAATTATTCCTAGCAGGGTAGAAAGCTAATACAAAACCACATTTTTTGGGAAATCAAGGAAAACCACTCTGCCCTCTTTTGGGAAGATGCTCAACAACAAACACCCAAGCTCAATGAGTACTAGTATAGTGAAGAGTAGCAACAATGTCTGCAGGATACCAACAAAACATATGTCTATCAGTATTGATGCATTAACACACATAACAATAATTGGAGGTAATGGGAACCTTCAAAACATTAGCTGCACCCTCCAAAAGACTTCAACTGAGATGCATTCTGGTGAGAGCTTCTGCAATAGGGCCACAAAGAAGGGGGACACTTTTCGTTAAAAGAGGCATCTAAAATCTTCACCAACTCTAGGAATCTAGAGGGAGAAAATATCTAGGGGAAAACATGGCAACAGAACCTTTGACCGAAGGTGTCCACCTTCCTCTAGCTAGTGGCTCGGGGAAAATACCTCACTTGGGGATTAATTGGTAAAGTGAGGCTTTGAAGGTCCATTGCAATGCATATGTTAGGATGTTATAGAAGATATGAAACATCTCTTAAACCAATACCCCTTCATATCTAGTCTTTGGGACATAGAAATTGTTATATTCATGATATCAAACATGAAGCATGTGACCATATAATTGAAACCTTAGAAAAATGGAGACAAAAGCCTATAATAATGCTATCATCAACATAACTTGGTATATTTTCATGAGCTTCCTATTATGAAAATATAGAAGGAAAAAAATTGAAGGGTTTTCAAAGATGAAATCAATAGAAACAATAGGGTCTAGGGTAAAATAAAATCCAATATTCAAGAAGCCTTATAGTCCAACGATTGGGAAGACAAGAAATGAAAATGTTTCATTAGAGGAAATTTCAACTCAAAATGGGCCTCCTAAAATGAACTAATAAAATAATAGTTAAAACAATAAAATAATATTTATTAATTTTGGAGGAAGAAAATAAAAAAACTACTTTTTTGTTTGTATTTTTGACATATCTCCCTGTGTTTTTACTCAAATTTCGATCGGGAGAGCTCGTTTGATGCAGAGTTAAATTCTGCATCCAATGAGTACCCACTCGACATACTTTTGACGGACCCCGCTACCCCAAAAACAAGAAATACCTGAAAAAATGGAATGATGACATCGTTGGATGCGGAATTTAATTCCGCATCCAACGAGCTCTCCTGATTGAAATTTGAGTAAAAACACAGGGAGATATGTCAAAAATACAAACAAAAAAGTAGTTTTTTTTATGATACATATCTCCAAATTTATATTAAAAAAGTGTTTAAGACCTATACAGTATTTCAAATTTAAAGCAATTTCATTGGCTAACACATGATGACATGGAATTTGAATAAAAGTTAAAAGGCCCATTTTGAGTTGAAATTTCCTCTAATGAGAGCTAGAGTAGTCTATAATGTAGACTTAAGGGCTTGACCAACAAGAGTAAATTCAACAACAACCCAATATGAATGTAATAATATCCAACCCTTAAAGGTGGTCACCTCCCCTGATGACTTATCCAAACTGAAGTTTGATGGAGCAACAACAAGAAACCTAGGGCCAACGGGATTTGGAGGAGTCTTCCACAACTCCAAAGGTGATATCCTCCACATTTATGCATGACTGCTTAGTTGGGAAAGTAACAATGAAACTGAATTACATGCTCCAACATATGGGATAGAAATCGTGCTCAGGGAGAACTTCTCCAAAATGATTATGGAATGGGATTTGTAGTTTGTAATAGTCATTCTTAAGCACCTCCAAAATGGATCCCCTATAAGTAAGATATATTAAAACTAGCATCTAGAAATGAAACTTGAATGACTAAGCACCCTTATTTATGAAGCCATTGTTGTCATCCCCTCACATGTAAACATGATGCAAACAATGTAATTTGACGGCTACCCAATGGAGGAGTTACCAATAATAGTGAGGATATAGACAATTCCTAGGAAGATCACCCTCTTTCACAACTCAAGACAAAGAGCATGATCCTAGATAATTATGACTTCCATCCCCCATGATGGATAAGAAGGGGTGTGGCAATGGATCACACGAGCCTGCACTTACTCACCTAACCTAGTTGAAAATCGACGGATGGTTTGGGACAAATGGAAGTTATAGGGATACATGGCACAAGGAGTAGGCCTTGCATATAACATACACAAATTATGGAAACACAAGCTAGTAGAGGGTGTGGTGTTCGGAGAAAGGGGTTGGGAAAGATGGTAATCTAGTATGCCATCATGAACTGGTTCCTCTCCCCCGCACTCATTATGGAATTTTTATACCTCAATACTTGATACATGGAGGTTTATTGTGAAATGTCTAAAGTGGGAATGGCTTAGAATTATGTTTTTAAGGTTGGGTATGAGTTGCAAGAGCAAGTTACTGCTCAATTTGGGGAAATGATGTTAGCTTTAAGAGGTTCTCAATTCCTGCTTCTATGGTGAGTAGAGCCAAAAAGACCTCCACATTAGGGGGCCCTACTTTGTAGAGAATAGAGTAATATATGTTGGCTAAACTGAGC
Source organism: Pseudotsuga menziesii (assembly GCA_001517045.1). NCBI lineage: Eukaryota > Viridiplantae > Streptophyta > Pinopsida > Pinales > Pinaceae > Pseudotsuga > Pseudotsuga menziesii. The sequence goes on from LPNX010510150.1 coordinate 39,065, forward strand.
CACTACATAGCTAATCTGATCCATATACTATTGTACTGCTAATTGGCATTTGAGTTATGTATCACTGCATGACTCATTAGTGGGGATATAAATTATTTATTGCTTCCCGTGGAGAGACATCACTACTCCCTCTTAAACTAGAGGAGTCATACTGTAACGCCAAGATTAACCCATAATTACTCAATCTTAACTTTTGGACAGAGGCTTAGTAAGTATATCAACAAATTGCTCATCTATGGATATGTGTTGCATTGCTCCTTTCTGCACCATGTATCGAATATAACCTGTCTGAGATATCTCTAAGTCCATATCCAAACGTACCATGTAGGTACCTCAACACATGCTTTATTGTACATGTTTATGTACTTATTGCAAATCATAAAACCAATTTGGTGCTAATCAAGTACATCTCAACTAATAGTGAGATCCTCAAAATTTGTAAAAGAATCAACTTCAGATCTATCATCAGATGTCTAGCTATGGAATTACAGGGCCATCATTCCTGAATGTCTTCAGGATTTCTACTGAATATTTTCCTTAATTGAGGAAAATCTTATTTGGTTTTAGCTACACTTCTAATCTCAAGAATCATCCAAGATTCTTGAACATTGTACTCTACTTCCTTATGTATATGAGCACCATCTAGATCTCCTCTTAGTAGGAGATTCATCAACCGATTTTATTGGTTCTTTAGGAGCTAGCAAATCTAGCTTCTTCCTCTCACCATCAGGATGTGAGAATCATAATTTGGGTCCTCCATCAAGGAGTCTCATGCTCTTCTATGTCTGAAACATACATGAATGTAACTAGGATAGGTAAAATCTTCAGGAATCTTCTCATACAGATTAGGGCTTCTATTATGGATATATTTTGCTAGAAGCTTGTTTCCATAGAAACATAGGAACCTCCCGATCTGCTGCTAGAAGCTGCTTACTTCACAACATCTTGCTCTCTTTCAAAATATTCCATCAGAATGACTCTATACTTAATGCTTGTCATTCTCCGCTTGTAGGTCAAGGCATATGGTTTTTCCCTACTAGACAATTTTATTCTAATGATAAACAACATTGCATAATCATGAATTTCAATAATATGACTACTTCCATGCAATAGCAATGGTTCACACAGTTATGTACATATTTAAATTAATGTCTCAGCATAACCACTATTCATATCTCATGTAATGTTATGCAACCCTATATTCTTTATTATTTAATCATAACATGTACTTCATAAGTTTTACTATTTTACCAATAAAATAAGATGTACTTCATGAGTTTTATTATTTTACCAATAAAATAAAGATTATAACGTATATTCATCATGTTATACTATAACATAATCCCTAATAATTCTAGGTATATATATCTCTATATAACAACAATGAAACACATTCAAAACCGTTTAGCACTAATTTATATGATGATATGTTTAGCTTTTGACTGGTTCTTCTTGAAGCCGATGCGCCCTTCTTCTTTTTTTCCAAAGAAAAAATTCTATATTATTCACTTTTAGTAGATGGTCCAAAAGGTCCATTGTACATTATAGTCAACTATAAAGTTGTCAAAATACATCGATATTTGCCTCAAAAGGAGCACACAATATCATTAACATATCCAGAAAAACTGATCCAACTGTTTTAAAGTTGTTATTACATAAGGAGAAACCTCAAAAAGAGCATTTCTTTCCATCAATCAAGTCTGATCATAGCAGACTTTTTTTTATCATTCCTGATAAATCAGGTCAGATCTGTGAAAAAAATATAGAAGGTGATTACAAAATATAGAAGGTGATTACAAGCAAGATAACCCAGAGCATAACTAGCTGGCTATAATAGTCTCAAACAAGCAAGTACTGTAATGAATGCTGGAAAAGAACACAACAGCAAAAAAATAGGCCTTCCATGCCTTCCAATGAAGAATTTTCATAACCATTTCATCAATAAATAAGAGGCCAAATAGCCCACAAGTCATGCTCTCAGAAATGTGCTTGAAAATCACCAAAGATGAAGCATAAATCAGCCATAGCATCATATATCCAGAGTAAATCCATAAATCCAGAAATCAAAATCCATCACATAATCCATCATATAATCCAGAAAAGCCCATGCTGTAAACCATCAAACCAGCAAATAGACCAATAAGCATGAAGCCATAATCATGAAACAGACAAACACCTGCAATTGAGACGCTCACATAACCTTTTTAGAAAACCTGAAAAGTTTCCACCAATGATGAACCTCTCTGTTAACATATATTCCAAGATCCTTCAGGAATGCTGCCACCTTCTTTAGCCAAAGCATCTGCTTTGAAATTTCGTTCCCTATAAATGTGTTTGAAAGACACATAATCCAAACTATCAGCTAAACAATGAACATCTTGAAGAATCATGGATAATTCAGTATTTAGTAATCGATACTTACCAGATGCCCAGTTTATGACCAACTGAGAATCCCCAAATACTTGAATTTTATCCAAACTATGTTGCCTAGTCAACCTAAGTAAAAGCTTAAGTGCACATAATTCTGCATAATTATTTGTACCCAAGCCTAATCCTGCTTTGAAAGAAACATAATGGATATCAGATATGAACAAAATACCACCAGCCCCACAGATCATAGGATCCCCAGCTACAGATCCATCAAAGTATCCCCATGCAAACGATTTATCAATGATTTCCACAAAAATAGATCTGATAGAAACCACAGGTAAAGACTGAGGTAAATTCTTCATCATACCCAAACTGAAACTTGCAACTTGAGCAGGAGTAGTGATAAGGTCCTCAAAACAAAACCTATTTCTTGCTTTCCAGATAAACCAGAGTACAATGATAGGTAAAGATTTGATAAGAACCACATCTGGGAAAAAGCACCAGTTTTTAAAACAATCAGACATAGAATCTCCAAACCATAAATTATTAAGTTTCAGATGATCCTCAATAATTGACCAAACTGATTGAGAAAAAGGGCACTCCACGGCTATATGAAAATTGGATTCACAACTCTGTTTGCATAAAAAGAACCTTCCAGGACCTTCTCTACCCCTAGAACAGAGAACATCCCAAGTCAATGCTTTACTAGAGAGAAGAAACCAGCTAAATTTTTTTATTTTTAGTGGACATTTCATCTTCCAGAGGACCTTCCACCACCAGTTCGAATCCACTTCTCTATTCATAAGCTCAGCATAACCCTCTTTAGGAGAATATTTGCCAGATTTAGATAAGTTCCAAATAAGGCAATCGACTGTGACAGAGAGTCTAACATGACTAGATTTGAGAATGGCTATATAACCATTCCAAGCATCAATCTCAAGTGGATCAGTAAATCCAATAGAGTCTGCAGATAACCAAGTTTGAGACATCAAACCAGACAAACAAGGAATTCCAATATCAGAAATGAGGTGAAAACCAACCAAATCTAATCTGTCTAGCATAGGAACTAGAAGAGTATGTATCCATTTACATCCAGACCACGGATCTAAACCAATACGAACATCCCTGCCAGCTCCAATCTTCCAGACTAGAGAATTACCAATGAGGTCAAAAGCCCAAAGAACAGCTTTCCAGCAAATAGAAATGTTCTTTTTCTTTTTAGAATTAGATCTAATCCACTCCAGAATATTCATTGGGTAAATGTATTTCTGAAATGCAATCTTAACCCATAAACCTGAGCCATGAATAATATTCCAGACATTTTTTGCTGCAAGTGCCTTAGCAAATAACACCGGAACTTTAAGACCCCATCCACCCAAAGATTTAGGCTTAGCTAGAATCTTCCATGAAATCCAAGGTAAACCAACAGAGTTTTGTTTACCAGCCCAAAGAAATGTAAAACATAGCTTTCTGATTTTGTCTATGACACCCATAGGAACCCAAAAATGCATCCAATAAACTGGTAAAGCCTCTAAAACAGCTTTTATCAAAATCAACTTTCCACCTTTGGACAACCAACGGAAACTCCAATTCTGTATCCTTTGTTCAACTTTAATATTCAGCCAATCCCAATCCTTAATAAGATATCTACAAGGTTTAAGATAAAACCCGAGATACTTCATGCCCTTTGCAATTCTGTCAACAGGAAAACTGAAGATATTCTGTAAAGTAATAACTTCAGATTCTTCCATACAGGAAAAAAACAGGGATGATTTATTATCATTTATTTGCATCCCAGATGCCTTACAGAAAAGCATTAAGATCTCGTAAAGAGTGGAAAGAGATTGTTCAGAGCCATCATTAACCATGACAATGTCATCCACAAAAAGAACATGAGTTAAAACTGTGTGATTACCAAAAGGTAGACCATGATAAGTCTCACAGAATTTGGCATGTAGAATAGCCCTCCCAAGACCATCTACCACAATAAGAAACAGAAGTGGTGCCAAAGGACACCCTTGTCTGAGTCCCCTACCAGATTTGAAAAATTTAGTAGCAACACCGTTGATGAGCACAGAAAAAGAAACAGAAGATAGACTGCTCATAACCCACGCAATAAAATTTCCTGCGAATCCAAGTTTAGCAAGAATAACCCGAAGATATGTCCAACTGACTCGATCATAAGCTTTAGAGAGATCGATCTTAATCATGACAGCTTTTAAAGATTTGATATGCATAGAATGCATACCTTCCTGAATGACACCAATAGCATCATGAATCTGCCTTCCCGGCAAAAACCCAAACTGTTCCCCAGATATACATCTACCCAAAACCTTTCTGATTTTGATCAAAATAATTTTGCCAGTAATTTTGTAAACAAAATTACACAAAGATATAGGTCTAAAGTCCTCAAATGATGAAGGACTATCAATCTTAGGAATAAGAGCAAGAAAGGTAGAATTAAAAACACCTGGAATTTCGCCACTTTTCCGGGATACTTCGATGAATCTTAAAAGATCCTCGCCCAAAACCTCAAACAAGCATCTATACACCTCAACAGGAATACCATCGGGACCGGGACTCTTATCATTTTTGCTAATGGATAAAATATGCTTGATATCTTTAATGGTAATAGGCTGCATAAGCTCATCATTTTCATCCTCTGAAATAGAAGATGGGAAATAACCAGCACTTTGAACAATCTTTGGAAGATGGAGGTCAACTTCTTCATTGAAAAGGCTTTCAAAATGCTGAATCCCAGCCTCAGCTAAAGCCTCAAAACCTTCCACAAGATTTCCAGAATCATCATAAAGTTTCCAAATAGAATTGTGACATTTCCTATGAGCAGCAAATTTGTGAAAGAAAGGAGTATTATCATCACCACAAATCAACCATAACGCCCTACTTTTTTGGCGAGCCTCCTTTTCCCGGAAAAGTAAAATAGAATTCTTGCGTGATTCAATCTCAATCAGAAATTCTTTATCAGCCAGAGATGTAAATCCAATATGCCTATCATAAAATATTTTCAGCTCATATTCAATGTCAACCAGATCTTTAATGTTCTGAGCATTTTTTTTAGTGACCACTTAATAGAGATTGCTTTAATTCGTTTAAGATTCTCACTAAATTGAGCCGCAGGTGATAAGGCAGACTCAACATCAAAGGGTACCCAAGAATCTTTTAATGCAACAACCAGATCATCATGATCCAACCATCCTGCATTAAACTTGAAAGGACTGTGGGCCTTAGGAGATAGAGAAGAAATTTGTAAAAAGACAGGTTGGTGATCAGATACACCTCCACACCCAATCCACTGTTTAAGAAGGAAATTACAATCTAGGAAATCAGCTGAAACCAATAGACAATCCAACCTTTTACAGATACCCTCAGAACCAATTCTGCGATTACTCCAGGTAGGCAGAGACACCAGACTTCCAGCCCAAAATAATTCCACCCGATCTGCCCATAGCATCCACCGAAATGAACTGCCAACCATGAATCAAATGTTCCAATTCCAGTACTAGAGCACACCCCTAAATCATAGTTTCTTGAAGGAAAATAAAATCAGCTGAATTTTGTTCAATAAGTCTTATGACCGCTAGTTTCTTGGGAAGACTAGCCAAACCCCTAACATTTAAGGTCAAAAGGATCATAAAGAAACCTTATGAAGGGCTGATGCTCTAAGCGCCCCAACACAACTTGTCATAGAATGTAAATCTTTAACATCCCCAATCTGAACCTTATCTACTTTTTGAAACCCTGGTTTATCCTTGGCAGGTCGGGAAGTCTCCTGAACTGATTTCGAGCACAAGTGGAGAAAGTAGCCCTTGCTAACAACAGGGGAGGCCTTACAGGGAGAAACAAACCCCAGATCTTTTAGAGAAGAAAATGAAGCTGAAGAGGATAGATGCTGGAAGTTACCAATATCATCCAAAGAATTGAAAGAGCTTAACGAATTAAGATTGGCTAAAGGATCAAAATTGGCTAATGGGTCAGGTTCAAATGAATCAGATTGCACATCCAAAATATCATTAACAGACGGTCCATCCTTTGCAACAAACTGATTCCCTCCATGAAGATTGGCATCAGGCAAGGAAACAGGTTGCAAATCCATATTTTCATTAACAGACGGTCCATCCTTAGCAACTGACTGATTCCTTTCATTTTTTACTCTCCAAACTTTGGCTAATGGATCAATAATGGCTATTGGGTTAGGTTCAAAAGAAACAGATTGCACATCCAAAATATCATTAACAGACGGTCCAACCTTTGCAACAAACTGATTCCCTCCATGAAAATTGGCTTCAGGCAAGGAAACAGGTTGCACATCCATATTTTCATTAACAAACGGTCCATCCTTAGCAACCGACTGATTCCTTCCATTTTTTACTCTCCAAACTTTGGAAGAAGAAAATTTATTAAAAGATAGAGAACATGCATTAGCCAAGTGTCCAAACCCATGACATCTGTAGCATCTAAAAGGAATACCTAGGTAATCCAGAGGCTGATGAAAGTCACTATTACCCTTTTTAATGACCAGTTCAGCAAGTAATCCCAAACGAAAGTCTAACAGGACAAGAACCCTGCCTATGCAGCAAATCCCAGAAGTCAGATAAGAAAAATCAGTTTCCAAATGGGATCCCAAGGTATTACCAACAAGTCTGAAGAAATCAGAAGACCAGAATTCAAAGGGTAAGTTTGGAAGTTTGACCCAAATAGGAACTTTGTCATACCTTTCCTTCCTCAGATCAAATAAAGGAGACCAACGCTTAAGAAGAAGGCCATCTTTATCCCATCTCCAAACTCCTACCAGAATCTTATCAGCATCATCCACAAAAAAGAATTTAAAGGCTATCCATCCCCTTGGAAGCATAAAAATCTCAGGACTAGTACTGATGCCATCAATCCAAGCCTTATCAACCCACCCACGCAAAGAATCAACATTATAGTTACGCCTTCCAAACCTCCCAACCAAAGTCAAAGCATTGGTGAGAACAATATCATTTAGAAGGATGTCTTCCCCCAGGGTCATTAAAACAGGACTAATCTTCTTGATGGGTTTAGGCTGCCTCTTTTTAGCCTTAGGATTCCCCTTGCTGATAGAAGAATGAGAGACATGCAAATGTTCATTATTAGAGTCCAACGATCTGATAGAAACATGATTTACATCCGGTTTGGGAATAAATCCCAAATCTACATTTAATCCTTCACTGACCACTTGATCCAACCCAACTTCCTTGAGACTGACCAATGAACAATTTCTCTTTTCGACTTGATAATCTGAACCTAAAGGATAACAAACACTAGTACCCTTGCATTTGCATTTCATATTACCCAAAGAGTCCGAATGGGACCCCAAACTCAAAGAGGAAATCATGTTCCCAGCTAGTAAACTACTCCCATGGCACACAGGGCAATGTTCAATGACCTGCGAATCCAAAGGATAAGTATTGGCATTCGGGACAGAATGGACATCCACAGGGAAACATGGATCAGGACCGATTTCAACCACATCAGAAACCATCGATATAAACCCCTCCGGACCTGAATTAACAGCTGGAAGACCATTCCCAAAACCAACAGGCCCTACTACCAACGACTCAACAGAACTAGAGACCGAAGATACCAATTCCACAGCATTTACCTCAAAAGAAAGAGAGGATGGTTTAACAAATCCATCTCTCTTTAATCCCCCATCCAAGCATGAGGAAACCTGACACCCAATCTCCAAACAAACCTCCCGCAAAGGAGAATAAAACGCAGATAAACGAGAATCCTCACCCAAACCCAACCGGGAACATGACAGATGTCCCTTAGGAGAAGAAACAAATGGACAAGCAGATAAAGGACTCGGAATAGGCACAGGAAAATCTGTCTTGGAACATCCATCCGAATCCAAACAATCCACTGTAAGCTTTGACCTATCCGGAACAGAATTATCTAAAGTTTCCAGACCTGGAACAAGCACCAAGTCTCCCAGATTACACAGAGAAGGCACATAGGACGCTGTAACCTTCTTCTCCACACCCAAATTCTGCTTGAAACAATGCAAGCATCCTGGCGGAGTACGAGCCAGAGATTTCGCCGCACGGAGCGACATTGATAACACAATCGATCAAATCCCCCAACCTAGACCAAGAACCATCAAACTACGAGAGGGAAACTCTAGATTCCAAATAAGTCTTGAATACTCACAAATAAAAAACTCACAGGAACAGAAAGAACACATCCACACCAATCCAGGAACAAAAAGAACATACCAATCCAGGAACAGAAGGTTCACACCAACACCAATCCAGGAAAAAACAGAGATCGCCAGAGAACCAAATTACCAGACGATAACTGAAAAGATAGATCGGGCTTACCTCATTAACGCAAATAGAACCACAATGCAGAATAGTGCTTGCGATTTCAGCCTCCAATCTCTGGACACATCGCATCTGAAACCCAAAAAAAGCTTCAACTGAAAACGCAGCAGAAGCACATAATCTCCCGAGTCCCTGCGTCTCAGATAGGTTTCACACGACCGCCAACAGACCAACGACCCAAAATAACGAATCACGAGTCAATATCCAGCGAAACCCCTGAAAACCAAACTTTCAGGCCACCGCAAACTTTGCAGGCGAGGAAAACCTTCAAAGCACCGCAGCGGAGATCACAAGGCTGCTGAAACTACAACCGCACAACTGTGTTGCACCCCTGATAACTCCTTATCCGCCCGCAGACCAAAACCCCCACTTAAACGCCAGAGATAGCAAAATTGCCAGAAAACCAAAATCTCCAGAAGCCTCCTCAGGTCGGCTCCAGGAGCAGAGTTCTAAACTCTAAGCACCCCAAAAAAAACAACACTCCAGGACGGGAAGACATCGACAACGCCACAGAAAAAGAAAGAGAGGACGAAACGCATAAAACCAGTCACCACGAACCGGCAGATGCTTACAGACCACAACGAACACCACAATCTAGGAAATACCTCCTCAATGGCCAAGAAACACCAGGAGATAACGGCCAAGAATAACCAGAAACACCAACCAAGCTAACGAAGCTTGAACCTCCAACCCGGTCCTCAAAAGAAGAGAAAAACACAGTCTATAAACCCGATCAAGACTGCTAAATAACCCACAGAGCAGAGTCAATAAAAAACCCTCCACATGCATAATCACCCTCAAATAAACCACTGTGAAAATGCGAAGCAAAAGATACCACAAAACCACCTGCAAACCAACAGCCCAAAACTAAAGTCCAAAAGTCGCCTTGAACACCATCGAACCATGGCCCCAGAAAACCGTCGCCATGAACCAAAATCAGAGGGTAAGCTCCTGGCAAGAAAACCCGAAAACGCAGCATTCTGAGGCGGAAAAACGCATCATCGCCATGGAGCAAATGACGGGACAAATGCATCCAGACACCACAATAACAATGGACTCAATATCCAAAAAAACGTGGCAATTCCATAAACATTGGAGGGTAAATGCTACGGTCAGATCTTTAAAGTGTAAATTAAAACCAATCCAGGACATACAGGAACAGTCAAATCGCCGCATGTGCGATCAAACAACTGCAAACACCACTATCGTTGATCGCAACGGCCAAGAAACTCCAGTAAAGACCATTTTAACGGCCAAGATAAGCCATTAAAGGACACCGATCCAATGCCCCGATGCGCCCTATAGTGGATGGAATCTCCTTCACCACTATGGAAACATACCCATCTAAGTCATGTTCCTCCAATATGTTCAATACTCTCACCAACCAAGTGTTGAAATTGGAAGTCCCCTTAAGGCATTCTACCCTCAGTCATCCAACATTTGTGACCAATTATCTATCATTAAGCATTATTCGACATTGTTTAACAGTGATGAGTGTGGGGTGATTGGGAGCCCTATCACCTTGTTGGAGGTGGAGAAGAATTTGAACGACTTTGCCAAGGACAACATCCTGGGGCCTAATTGATGGACCGTAGAATTCTATATACATTTCTTCGCCCATCGCCCTAATGGGGATGGAACTGGTGATGGCCATTGAGGATTCCAAGTGCTCTGGATCATGCCTGACAATTTAAACACTACCTACATTACACTTGTCCCGAAGTCGGACATACCTTAATCTTTTGGTGACAGATACTGGAGGCTGTGGGGATTGTTCAGGAGGCTTTACATTCAGTCAAATCCAAGAAACTACCCACAATTATACTAAAATTGGGCATTGAGAAAGCTTACGATAAGGTGAACTGGTCTTTTCTCAGGGTGATTTTATTACAAGTGGGTTCATCCTTTGAACTTACAAAGTGGATTATGTCCTGTTTAACCACTGCTAGTTTTGCATTTATAATCAACGACTCTCCTACTTCATTTTTCAAAGGCTCCCGGGGAATCTGCCAAGGCTGTCCGCTGTCACGGTATCTTTTCCTTCTTATCATCGAAGGTTAAGTGGGATTTTACATCAAGGTAAGGAAAATAATGTGATCAAGGGTATAAAAGTGGCGAGTTGTATTTATTTGAGGCATACACTATTTGTGGATCATGTGCTGATTTTCGGTGATGGTAATCTTCAGGAATGGGTATACATTCAAGCTCTTATTGACCTGTTCTGTGGGGCGTCGGGAATGACTGTCAGTTTTCATGAGTCGTGTCTCAGATACATTAGCATTAACCAAGAATCTATTGAAGTGATAGGGAACCTCTTTACTTATACTATGCGAGATCTTGAAGAGGGTTTGACTTATCTTGGTTTTTTCTTAAAGCCGAACAATTATAAACACGCGGGCTGGTCCTGGTTACTAAGAAAATTTCAACGACGTATGGATCAATGGACGCCAAGATGGTTATCTCTTGGTGGAAGGATCACTTTGGTTATGTCTGTTCTTCAATCTATCCCTGGGTTCTCATTGTTCTGTGTTGCTGTTGGGATTATTTCTACTCTTCGACGGTTGATGTTTCATTTTCTATGGGTCGTCATACTTGATGAACAAAAGTTTCATTTAGCAGGTTGGGAATCTCTCTCGAAGCCAAAGAAATGGGGAGGGTGGGGGATCAAGCAACTCAATTGTTTCAATCTCTTTGTGTGCCAAGAGTCTGTGGAGAGGCCTTATGGATACTAGTTTGTGGAGGAACATTATTAACGCAAAGTATTTGAGGGGACTACCATTAGATCATTGGCTCCGGGAATCGAATTTTCATACCTCTTCTTCATCGGCTACTTGGTGTAGTCTATTGTATTCACTTCCCCTTATTATCCATGATTTGTCCTGGAAAGTTGGTAGAGGGAGCAACATTTTCATTTGTTTTGATCCGATTGTGGGTAATAAACAATACATTTTGTCGCGGCCTCTCATTGCTCAGTTACATAACAAGAACTTCGTTGTTTTGAGTCAGGTCAATACTGCGTATGCAGGCATGGATCCTGGTTGGGTCACATCGAAGATTTTGGGTTTAGTCGATGATTTGACCATAGAATGGGACTCATATAGCAATGGTCTTTATGAAGCTGGTATTGCACTCTCGGTGGAATGCGACCAGTTGGTATGGGCAACTAACAGACAGTATGGGGCTGTTACAACAAAACTAGCTTATATGGCTTTGTTTAAACACTGGGGAGGGCTTGAGCTAGTCTGGTGGCATTCTATTATTTGGAAGGCAAAGGTTCTAATTAAAATAAAATGTTTTATTCTTTGGAAGGCAAAGGTTCTAATTAAAATAAAATGTTTTATATGGCTTTGTCTTGGGCATAAAATCTTAACGTGGGATGCGCTACAGATTTGTGGTCGCCGGGCTCGGGAGATGTGCATTATTTCGTGATGTCTTGGAGTCAGCGAAACATTTGTTCGGAAACTGTGTGTTCTTTCAAAAGACGAGGAATTTATTTTGCAGTAATAAAAACAGTGGCTCTGAGATGAAGTATGCATCGTGGAGAATTCGAAGAAATGGACTACATTCTCACAGTTACCCTTGGAGGTCCCGGTGATTATCATATGAGCGGTCTGGCGGGCCAGAAATTCCTGTATATTTCTGGGAAAAACAACGGATCTTTGTTATACGGATCTTTGCTATACTTTGCATATGATATGTTCTTTTTTAGTGGATCATGTTGTCTTAAAAAAAATATCAAGCAGAGGAATGTATGTTCACCTCCATATCTGAATGGCGTGATTGTTAGATTTTTTTGACGGTACAGAAAAAGAGGGCTTGTGTGGGGTAGGTATGAAATTTCGGTTGGATTTGAACCATACAATCAAGCTCTGTATGAATGATCGTCATGGTACAAATTCTCGAGTTGAACTATTGGTCCAACTCACCTTTGCCAAGAGGAGGTTGGTCAGTGGTATGCATGTGATGGGTAAGTGAAAGGTCATTGTGGATTGGGAGCTAAAGTTACACTCCATTGAGTCCATTGATCTTTTACATTGGCTTGGTCGTGTAAAAGATTTGTTTGCATCATTTAGTGACTTGCATTTCCATCATATTTATAGAGAGTATAATGTTATGGCTGATGATCTTTTGAAACAGGCTCTTGGTTTAGAAGAAGGTAAGATTTTATGGGAAGAGTTCTCCGAGGGATCCTCCGTGGATACAGGTTTTTTCAGCCTATACTGAAAAACCTTGGCTGCAAGTATATAACAGTCTATGTCTTTTTTTGAACATTTTGTTATAGGATTGTTGTCATTTGGCTATTTTTTTAAGGCTGTTAGTCTGGAATATATTTTTTTGAAATTTTTTACAGATTGTGTATAGGTCTTTAAGACACAGTCGATGATATGCAGTGGAAGATAGTAATTAGCTATATTTTTATTTATGTAAACACATGTGTTTTTTAGACACAATTTTATAAATTTAAAGCTGTCCTTTTCTTGTGGAAAGAAAACTCTGTTATTAACAGGTTACTTTCAAATCTCATGTCACTCATTCTGTCTATCTTCTTATTTAGAAAATAACCAATTCAGTTTTTTATCAAATGGGACTGAATGATAAAACGACATTGATATGCATAAGGGCATGCCCTGTCCACAATATGTCTACACTTTTATGTGTTTCCTTAATGATATGATGGATTTTGAAAAATATTATTAATATTGGCTACGAGAATAAGATGGTAGACAAGCTCCCTCAAATCAGGTTATTCTTCACATTAATGCGACGTAAAAAATAGGCATGGTAAGTCATTTGTAAGCGATTATTACAGCCTTCATTCATAAAATTAGGAATGATGTGCAATAATTAATGTATACCTTGTAACTATAACGAAACTACAGTTTTGCAATTTTGTTGTTAGTTTTAATTTAGAAATTAAATTTAAATTCTAAATTAAAAAGTAAGTATTTATTCTTCAATTAAATGAAATACATGGCTAAGTATAATATATTATAAATGATAAACGTATGTGTAAGGTTGGGGTCTAGTAGCAAGTTGGAGTGATTATTGTGAAGTTGATCCAAGGCCAAATCTCATCAACATATATGTTAGTAGTGATTTGGGTGTAGTTCTCGCTAGTTAAAAATGGTTGAGAGCATTGGTTTGTCTTATCTATTTAAAAATGATTTATTATTTAGTTTTCTCTCCCTAATTAAAAATGGTTGAGTATGTTGGTTTGTGTGCTTGCTTAAATTCTTTAAAAATGTTTAAGATGGGTTATATTTTGAGAAAAATAGTATAAACTATTTCCTTTTGACTATTAATACAAATAATAAATGAACAAATTACATAATTTTGATGGAAAAGGAAAAAAATTGTGCACCTATAAGGAACTACCACAATCAAGAAAAGTATACTACATAGTGTAAAGTCCTACTAGTTGTTTAACCTCCCTGGCATGGCAGGGCTGGGAATGACAGTATTAGTAAGAGGCTTGATAGATTCTTGTTCTCTGTAGACCTGGTGCCCTCTCTTCATTGGTATAGAGTCTGGTCGTCTATTGCTGATGTTTCAAACCATTATCCCATATGTCTTGAATGGAATGTTCCAATTGTTGCACACTCTTACCCTTTCAAGTTCAATCGGGCATGGCTCTTGGAGAAGGGCTTCTCTAAGTTAGTATCGGATTGTTGGTCCTCCTCAAACTTTCCTCGAGCCCAGGGGGTATGGATAGCTTAGCTCTCAAGCTAAGGCATTTAAAAGCAAAGGTAAAAAACTGGACAAAGGAAAGATCTTGGCCTATGAAATTAGAGCCTTCGAGGATTGAGGAAAAAATATGTGAACTCCTTCCAGCTTGTCCTTCTGGCATTCTCTCGATGGAATACACCAGTTTACTTAAATCCCTCAGAGTCAGGAAGAAAAACATACTCGCACATGAGCTGCTAACCTGACAAATAAATAGTAGAGTTAAGTGGGATGCTCTGGGGGATTCCCATTGTCAACACTAAGTTTTTCACTCTATTGCCTCGGCCCGAAGAAACTACAACTCCATCTGGGCTCTTCAAAATGAAAACTTGGATTGGATAGATTGTGAAGATCAACTAAAATTGATGGGTGTTAAGCATCTCTCTAATATTTTCAAGGATGATAACAAGACTAGCATTGTGGATCAGTTAAAGGTGGTCAAACTTTTTCCTTCCTTCCTTTCAAGTGAAGAAGCTGAAATCTTTGTGTCCAAGATCTCTCTGGGGGAGGTGGAGGGGGCCCTGAAATCCTTTCAGAAGGACAAAATCCCAAGCCCAGATGGCTGGCCAGTGGAATTCTTCTTGGGATTTCTTGACTTGCTAGGTGGGGATCTCTTGGTTGCTGTGGAATCCTCTCGGTCCTCTAAGATGGTGACAGGCTTCTATGAACTCAACCTTTATGGTGATAGGCTTCTATGAACTCAACCTTCTATGAAGTGGTATGGTCTCTCTTTGTGCTCTCTGGATGGGTGTCTGTTTTTCTATTTGGAGAACCTCACCTTTCTCACCTCTGTCATGCTAAGTATCAGACCTTTATGGTCTGGCTAGTCCTTTCTGTCGGTTCACAACAATATTATATCATTAGCTGATGTCGATCTTGGTCTCAAACCAATTATGTAATATGCCCTTTGATTCTCATTGAATACTAAGGACAGGATTTTTTCTTTTGAAAAAAACTAAATGCATATTAAATTTTCTAAATGGACAATAACAAAATCATGGAATACATACCCCACTTGGAACCAAATTATAGAAACTATAAAGTTTGTCATTAAGGCCCACAAATTGGAGTTCACACATAATTAAGAAGTTATTGGGATGAGAGCCACATTAGTAAGGGGTCATATTTTTCATTAAGGGTAGGCCCCAATTATCATTAGTAAGCTTAGGATATAAGGACAGTGAACCCCCCATCCATCACTAGCCTAGTAAAATTCCTTGACAATTTTTCCTTTTTGAAATGTCAAGGGTAAACATGAGTTGTAATTTTGGGGTCATGGTTGGGTGCTACCAAGCAAGTTCTTGAGTGAAACTCTCACTTCTCATTAATAACTCAAACCACTCTTTGCATTGGCCTACCTTTTGAACACTGAGGCCACCACAAACAGACCAAGGGAGCAAGAGAGGCAACCTCGAGCTCCTTACTTATGATGCATGAAGCCCAACCCTAGTGCTTTCACAATTGGTGCAAATCCATCATATCTAACTCCATCTTATACACATATAGTGGAATATACATGTAAAGGTCTACAAATATGATAGAACTATCAAACCAATAAAAGCACTTAATAGATTAAACTTAGTTCACCATAGAGTCATTATCTTTCTTCCAAATGAGAAACAACACTTCAATTTCAACAAGTTTATGAGAAACATGAAATTTAATGGTTAATAGTAACTTTTCACTAAAAGAGTGACGAGTTCTAATATTTTCAATACCCTTAGTTTCTAAGAGTGGAGAAAGGGGAACCACATGCCTACTTCCAGATTATACCTTGAAGAGAACTACAAACATATTTCTCACACCACTTATATGCACTAGCATACATAAGCCGACACAAAGCATATTATACATGGACCAGCACTGAAAACTTGGTACACATTTAGAGTATAGTAGTAAAGGAAATAGTTTTTGTAAGCAACTTCTCAATTTTATTTTCTATGCATTGTATGTCCATGTCCCACAACACTCTAACAAAGGCTTGAAATGCTATGGATCAAATAGAAAAATAAGCATAAAAAAGAGTCAATTTGGCAATCACAATTAAAGAATGATTAAAAGTGAAAGAATAACAATTCCTCTTCAAGGGGGAAACCTCCTTTACACCTTATGCTTACAAATAACTCATGATGATCCCTAATACTAGATATGGACCTTAGTATATAAAAGAGACAGAGCAGAATTACAAATAATGAGCCAATAATGATAACAATAATATAACAATAACACTCTAATGGCTCAAGACCTATGTGCTTGGTATGCTTCACCCTTTCAAACAAAATTTTCCCTCAATGCTTGATTAGCTATAGATAATTTTGTATGAATAAATCATCCTTTGAAGCTGCAACTTTTATTGGTGGTTTTTTTAATTGATGAAGAATTTCATAATTGATATAGGCTTGTTCTTCCACTTGGCAAGTTCTTTTAGTTTTGTTTCTCCTACAGAGGCAATCTTATTTATTTCCATAATAATGTTTCTCTTTCAAGGATTTATCCTTATAGAGTACTGAAATTAATACCATTTTAATTATCTTTGAATCTAAAAAAATGCTTGTATGAAAAGTTTCAACCATTATTTAGATGGATTTTCGACCTATATATCAATTTCTTTTTCAAATTGAAAATTGTTGACCATATTACTGACCTCAAATTCAACCTATCTCGGAAGTGTGGATAAAATATCACATTAAAAATATATGCCATTTTTTTCAAGTAATTTCAACTTTTGTTTGAGGCATAAAATGGTAATTTTTGTCTTTAGTTTAAGTTCAAAATAAGGTTTATGGTTATAGTTTTCTATTATAGAGAAGTGTTTGAATTGCATCTCATTCCATTTTTTAAAGATTTGTTTTCTTCGCATAATAAGTAGAATCCATTGAAATTTATGCATTTGATTTAAGAAATCCAAAAGGAAAACTCCTTAAAAGTTGCAAAAACACTAAAAGTAAAGAAATAAATGAATTCAAACTAATTTCTACTATCCAAAAACATTGAGTTAATCTAATTTGGTTTGTGATGCATCCAAAAACATTGAGTTGATCTAATTTGGTTTGTGATGAATAAATTATTTGTAGAGTTCACTAAAGATTTGTGAGGTTAAATGATGATCCTCATTTCGCATTTGGTCAACAATTTTAAATTGTTTTTTTTTTTCTGAAAAAAAAATTATATGTTTTATGATCATGTTTTAAGTGTTTTAACACAAGAAAGAAAAATAAAAATAAAAATATTATTTTTTAAATATTAACGAAGTTTGTAATATGTCATATTGGGAAAAGATAAAATCTTAAATGAATTATCCAAGACATACAACTTGCATAGATATTATCCATTTAAATCTATAAACTCCACTCCATTTTGAAATGTGAAAAATGGATTTATGGTTTTAAAAGAATGCCCACTTCATAAAATAAATGTAAAAGGGAGGAAAACATGACATCGCCATAATGGCATAGTCTCGATGTTGGCATTGGTAAGGATATATGCTCAAGGAAGGGGATGCTATTTATTAGGCTTTCTCATATTTAATGAGAAGTAAAATAGCATGAAGCCTCATTGATAATAAAGAGGATTGAAACCATTGTACTCTTATAAGTGGATTTTATAATCTTATTAATTTCAATTTGTAATTATTAATAGAAAATGGACAAAGTATTTAAAATTAAGGTTTTAATAGATTTTGAAAAATTATGACATAGGGTACTTAACATTACCATAAGCTTTTTCAGAGTCAATTTTAATGAATAAAATATTAACTCTTAAACATTGTTCTTATTTAAATGGTGGCAATGTTTTCTAAAAAGATCATTTTTTAATGAATATAGTTTGTTTTTTATGAATAAAGTTAAGCATAATGTTATTAATTGACATGGTTTAGAGTTTGACTATAATTTTATAAGAGACATCTAAGAGGATGATTGATCTTAATTGGTAATGAGATCTTGGTCCCCTATATTGAGGATGAGATAAATAATTGAGGATGAGATAAATAATTCCTTTGTTGATGCTAGCATTAAAGATTATTTTTTAATAACTCCTTGCACACATAATATAACTTTAAAGCAAACTAATTAATTTTCTTCTTTAGGTCCGATAGACCAAAGTTTGGTCTCAGGGGACGTTAACCATCATCATCATCATCATCCGTAGAAAGTGATTCACGAATTGCCAATTCATAGCAAGAGTAATTAGCAGTTGCAAAAGTGTGATTGATTTAGCTATACAGACCCTTTATCATCCACTGTAATACATCCATCTTTTAGACTAGGACACAAATCACTTGGAATAACCAGAAAACATTGAATTGTTTGGAATAATCAGAATTTTTTTGAATAACCTCGATTCAAAATATGCTCAGAAGTTAATTATGTAAAGCGTATACCTTGTTTAGAGATGCGATGAAGAATATTCTAGGTCTATTCAAGCATATTCTGAAATAATGGATTTATATAAAAAAACAATGGAAAATCTTGAATATTTAGATATAAAGAAATTAAGTCCCTCTTAATAAAAATATTTGAAGTTCCAAGAAAATACATAATTTATGAAGTCGATTTAAATCTTTTCATTTTAATTCATGTGTTCGTTCTGTGTCCGTTTGAATTGTATCTTTTAAAAAAACACAAAGCTAATCACTCTCAATTAATCTGTACTATATGTTTAACAATTGGGGATGTAGCTCACATGGTAGAGCGCTCGCTTTGCATGCGAGAGGTACGGGGTTCGATACCCCGCATCTCCAGTTTTGGTTTCGGTGTCGGGTTCAAAGTTCTCAGAAGGTGGCGTGTTCGATTCACGAAACTATAAATCAGATTGGAAGTCTGGTTCTGACTTCAGAAGGAAGAGTCTTCGATTCACATCGGGTTCAACTTGTAACAAGAAATTTGATTTAACCTTCTCAGAACGTGGCGGGTTCGATTCACAAAACTATAAATCAGATTGGAAGTCTGGGTGTGACTTCAAAAGGAGGCGTGTTCGATTCACATCGGGTTCAAACTTTGTAACCAGAAATTTAATTTATTTGGACATTAACATATCTTCAGGGATCGATCGAGCATTCATTGACATAAATTTTAAGGTAGGCTATCTCGCGTGTTCACTCCACATTCACCGCATCGCATCGTGGCATACTGTATCAGTGACTGATGGAAAGTTTTGAGATTGATGGAAAGGAGTGAATAGATAAGATTATAATTTTATTAATTCCCAGAAGAGTAGGATGGATGGATTAGAAAATTCAATTATTTTTTTTTTCACATGGAAACATGTAGGGAAAATCCAGCAATACTTCCCCACATTAGTGGATGGTAGAGGTGGTAAACCGGCCATCTTAGCAGAAGGTCTAGCTTCAAAAGACTCAAGGCTTAAACCCATGACCTCTCCTCGAACCTCAAAAGACTCAAAGCTCAAACCCATGACCTCTCCCTGAACCGAAAGAGTGTGCACACGTCCTACCAATTGAGCTAACCCTTGGGCTAAAAAAATTCAATCACTTACAAACACATTGCAGAAAATTCATTCACTTACAAACACAATGTGGGATTGCTAAGGCTATTCCTAAAAAGTAAAGAGATGAGAGTGAAAATGATAGAAAAGAAAATAAGGATGAATCAATAGGGTAAACCCTAGATAAAAGAGAGCCACTATATCGCATTAGATATAGAGGTAGATGTAAAGGAGAGAGAAAAAATAGGTTCATTCACATCAAACAATTTGAGAGCACCGACTCAATACTTGAGAATGTCGTCTAGGGAATTCCTATTGAAATTAGTGGCATTTCTCACTTTTGGCCACAATCACCTTTTCACTTTACTAGTGCAATGTATATGGTTTTGAAGCACGTATTGGTCTATGTGACATAACTTTGTAAAAGTTTATAGACCCTCTCCCTCATCTATAAAATCAACTCATTCATTCTATGATAAAGTGAATTTGATGCCTAAGGTAAACTCTAAAGTATTGCATTCTTTTTTTTCTTTTTTTGCTGCTGCATAATCAAGGTTTTTGTTTGATTCTATTTCATCCTCTTTTTATATCTTACGAAGGTCAACCTGGTGTTTGAGTAGGTGTGATTTTCACTTACTCAATCTAGCAACAAATCTAATGCTATTTGGTTGGTGGCATCACTTTGGTTCTACAACTATGAAACCATGGTTTTGAATCATGATTTCTCTTCTTTTCAGTCTATCAATTTGACACCTTCTTCACATAGAACCTTTTTTTGCATAGTTATTTTGCCATCTGTGTGAGTCTATGAGCGTTGAGGATGAAATCACTTTCTCTTAGAGTGCCTTGCTTACACCCACATTAGATCCGAGTTTCATAGTATTTGTTACAATACAAATCTTTATAACCTCCTAACTTGCCAAAACTATAGTGAGCTTGGAAAGCTTTTTTAGCATAGGGACAAGATTTTAAAGTAAACCAAGTATTATCCTTCTTAAGGTCCGATAGACCAAAGTTAGCCTTAGTGGACGTTAATCATCATCATCATTGATCTCTACAAAGAACCCAATGGACTCAAAGTATATGTTCACTCAATTGAATGGGGATAATTATAACATTTGGGCAAAGCAAATGGCTCCTCTTTCCCAAAGCAACAATTTGTGCATGTACCTAGAGAAGCCTCTTCTTCTAAATCTAATGATATTTATGACCTCACAAGCCTCAATAAGGATGAATATCTTGGGCTAATCACCTTATATATTGACCCAAATCAAATTCATTACACCAAGGATGGGAAAAGTATGAAGGAAATCTAGGATAACTTCAAAGACCTATTTGAAACATAAAGTTTTACCCATGTAAGCACTGTAGAAACTTAGCACTCAAGATGGGTGACTTTGACAACATCGAGGAATACATTGCAAGGTTTAAAAATCTAAAAGTTGGTAACATTACATTAGGAGTCCATGCAAAATCATATTGAAAATACATAAGTGTTGTCCTAAATAATATCTCTCCAATTTTCATATCCTTGTTATCATTTTTTCTAATATCACTCTATTTATGAAGGATTACAAGATTCCCTGTCTTGAGGAGGTTTTTTCTAGCCTTATTGAGCATCATGTGACATTGAGCAACATGGATAATTTCCACCTCAAGATCAATTCCATTCCAAAGCCACCTCTACACCTTTCAGTGAGTTCAAGAATAAATTCCTTTACAATTCCTATAATAAAAAAGGAACATCTTCAAATCATGAATTGCTTGATATCTTCATGAGGAAATATGTATGCAACAAACACCACAATTTGTTCAACATGGGCCTACTCCCTTAATATCCAAAACTCAACAAATCCTTGTATGGCCTCAAACAAGCACCTCAATCCTAGTATGAGAAGATCGACACCTTTCTCAATCGTGTTTTCTTCCCACTATGGTATCGAGCATGATCTCTATATTCATCGCCATGATGCACATATCTTCATTATTGTGCTCAACGTTGATGATATGATTGTCACTAGAAACTGATCATCCATGATTTCATAATTGAAGCTACAACTCTAAGGCTCCTTTGATATCACTAATTTGGTCCTACTCCACTATTTTCTAGGACTATGAGTCTCTCAGTCCTCCCCAGGTATTTCAATTTCTTAACCTTGATATGCATTGGACCTTCTCAACCACTTTAGGATGGAGGATATTCAAACCCCCTCTTGCTTCTATGATGAAATTCTAAGCAATTGTCCTCCCTTCATGTTTGATGATGCAATCTATCAATCCTTCATAAGTAGTTGAATCTAAAGTACTCACACTTCACTATATATAACCTAAGTTGTTAGTACATGTACTAGGTATATGCAGGAGCCTCATGAGAATCACTGGTAGGACACTGAATGAATATTTTTCTATATCAAATGCATTATACATATAAACATCCACTGTTGATCTTGCGCTCATAACCTTCTAAACAACTTCTCTAACGTTAAATAGACCAAAAATCTCAATGGATAGAGCTCCACTTCAAGATACCAATTTACTCTCAATTATGGATATGTTTCTTGGTGTTCCAAGAAGCAACAGACTATATCTATCATCCTATGCTAGAGTCATCCCAGTCAAGAAGCCCATTGCATGGATGCACATGATTCTTCAACAATTGGATCTTACTAAAAAATACCTCTCCCCTTTATTATGCGATAATCAAGCACAATTATGCTTATTAGTAATCATGTGGACCACCACTAACAATATGTAAACTATCATGGATATTCCACTAGAACTATTTGACACAATAAATCTTCTAATATTCTACAATCTCTTTTTATAGAAAGTTTTTCTTTAAATTATGGATTTAATGTTACTCGTGTAGTGCTCAGATGAGATGAAACAAACTTAAACTGAAATGAAAGAAGCAAGAAAATAACAAACCATCCACATAATAACATAATATATATCCTGAAAAAACCCAATACGGGAAAAATCCACCTTAAAGGTGAGGCCTATACTCTGCTCTTTTCGTCTCAGCTATAAAATGCAAATACAAACACAAAAAAAGGGGAAGTCATTATGGACTTGCCATGGACTTTGTGGCCAATATGGTTGTTACAAGGTCTTATATTTCCTTTGTTATGCTTCAATATCCCACTCCTAAATGTTTTGGTCAATTATGAAACAATATACAATACAATAAAATGGAACCCCTTCTTTTCCTAGCAACCTAGCATTTAGCATAGCTTGATAGTCATATAGGATTATTAGGGTTTTTGCATGCCTCAACCCTCAATTAATGTTAGGGTTTTTGACCCTATAAGATATTCTTGAAATTCAATGTGTGACTAATGGGAGTTAACGTGGCATCCAATAGATACCATGGTGGTCAACATGATAGGTCAACTTGCAGGAGGCATAAATTTTGCATACAAACTCTAAGTGAGGTGATTTTTTCATTGATGGAAAGATATCAATGCGTAGAGAAACATTAAGAGGGTGTGGACCAAGCATTCAAAATTTTGACCCAAAAACAATCATTTAAGGCCTCAAATAGGCTCTAGAAATTTTTGGACCTCAAATCATCAAAGTGACACCTACCCATAAAATGGACCATACAAGCCAATACCTCCATTTTAACCACCTAGAAAGTACCAAAATAGATGACAAATAATATAATGATACATTTTAGAATAAATTAACACATTAAAATCCGAATGCATTTCATTCTGAAACTTCACTTTCAAGTCTAGCTTATGCCAATTTTTGTACCTTCATAAATCAACTTGTTGACATCTTCACAAAGGTCATGCGAAAGATCACCTTCACCAGCATGTGAGGCTATGCTGTTGGGGAAGATTTTTTTCTCTCTATGGTCCCTGTTCAAATCGAGGGTAGATGTTGAAATCACTTTGTCCATGACAAACCTTCCACTTTAGTGATGTATGTGGTCCCAAAACCGCTATCGAGTTATGTGCCATATCTTTGCGAGAGATAAGTCTGCTCTCCAGGGTATTTTTTAAGGATTCTAATATTATACTTAAGTATAGTATTCTAGGTGATTGTTCTGGATTGAAAAAACATGTTTATAGATAGGTAGGCGAATATTAATATGAAACATAAAATTAACACTGAAATGTGTAAAGTTTGCGAATATTATGGTTAAAAAAACATATTTTATGTAAATATAGGCGATATTAGATTCCAAATAGCGAATTTATTTTTGAAAAAAACCCAAAAAATAGCCAATTGGCAAAATTTCACCACTAAAAAATACCTTGAATTGCTCTCTCCTTTGTCATATCTTTGTAATTAACCAAAATTATGTAAATAGTCTAAATACATTATGGATTCCTAGTGCAGATGTAATTCCCCCATTTTGACCCTTAGAATGTATTGGATTTATATGTGAATATCATGTATATGCATTGTATGGTTTCCTAGCATGGAGCTCAAGGTTAAGGCCATGCTAGTAAATGCTCAGACATTAAAGACATGCATTTTATATTTTGTTAGCCATGTGCTAGTAAGCCATGGAAAATTGTATATGCATGTAAATATTTTCAATACAAATAAAAATACCAAGAGATGGCTATGGAAGCAACTAAGCTAGGGGGGCGTGTGTATCCACTAGTGAGAGGTGAGGGGGTTATGGTATTGAAATATGTGCTTCCAAGTTTCATCTTAAGAACCCATCTTGACTAGCCATGTTTTCATTTATTTCTATTGTGGGAAGTAGTTGGGGAAATTAGCTCATAAAATTAATGGAGCATGGGCAACCCACAATTTCGTATGGTTGAGAATTGGATCAGTTTACTTGACCCATAAGTATTCTCCTTCACGGGAATTCATTTTTAACCTTTCCCAATCCATTGTTGAACAACCAGAGAGAAATTTTGAGCAAGCTATGCATTCCCAACAATGCAATTTGTAGAAATCACAACTTGGAAAGAACCCACGTTTTGAAGTGCAAAAAAGCCCAAAATTTCATGTGAGGAGTAAAATCTAGTGGGGGATCCAATATAGATATAAACCATAGGGTGAAATTGAGAGTGCAAGAAGCCCAAAAATCTGTGGGAAAACCTAGATTTGGAAGCCCGAAAGATTTCGTGTTTGACAGTCATATGCCCAGAAATTGGAAAATCCAAGAGTGGACTAAAGAGAGAGTAGGATCAAAGGTTGGAATTGTTTGATAAACTCAGTGAATGAATTAATATCTGAGGATTTAGCTGCATGGATGTTTCTATTCCCACCTTAAAGAGCACTGAAGGGAAGGGGCACCTGAGGGACTATGTAGCAAAGAAGGGGACCTTCCTTGTGTTGGGTGTGGTAGGTAATGTGGGTGCCAAGGATGTTTGAAGTCAAATAGATATTTTTGTAGATTTTTGGTTGAGCTCACTGGCTTAACTATCTCCTTCCCTATCTCCCTACTTTCTTGATAAACCCAACTGTGTGTTGGCTTAGCATGAATACTTGCACCTATGGCTATGGGTGGGCCATAGTGATTCCTCCTGAGTGGAACACAACCCAGGTCGAGGGTGGTCTCTCAACTGAAAGAATATTAGCTGGATGGATATCTAAGATTGGGTGGAACATTGATCTCCCACAACCAGTTGCTTGGATGACTTCAATTAAATATAAGTGTTTATTGTTATCTTTGTTTATGCTTAATTTATGTGTTATGAATGACTGTTGATAGTGTTAAATTGAGTGAATAGACCCAACATAAATTGTTCAGTTGGAGCTTGTAAATAACATAAAAATGGGTTTGTTGTTATGCATGGTTTATTTATTATGTTTGTGATGAACACGCTAGTAACAACATGTTGTGTGTGTGCATTAAGAATGTTAATTCCATTGTATATGCGTAATATGAATTGCACATGCATTTAGTGGTTAATGAATTTTGTAATATGGATGCGGGTGGTGAGATTATAGCATGCTCCTACATGGCTCATGTCTCCCTCTTTGGTCAAATTGGTGGGAGGGGATGTGACATCAGCGCTCAAGGACAAGGTCCGACTAGTTAATGACTAGGCATGCATGATGCATACGTTTTCATTTGGATTGTATGGTTGGATTGTCATGCTAACTTGAAATATATGTAAATATTATGTTGCATAAATAATAAAATAGTCCAAGACGACTATCACTAATACACAATGAGATATAAGTGACCAAAAAATTGACCAAAATACACATATAAATGACCACTTTTGATTTGGTGATCACTGATGGCTAATTTTTGGTCTCTTATCATGCGCCAAAAAAGTGGTCATATTTAGTTTGGTCATTTATATCTTGTCTTGTGGTCATTAATTTGGTCATTTATCTGTTCATATATTTGGTCATTAATTTGGTCATATATTTAGTCATTAATTGTCACAATTAATGACCAAATTAATGACAAAAAAAACGAACAAATTAATGACTAGAAGACAAGCTATAAATGACCAAAGTTAATGTGACCACATTTTTTGTTGCATGATAAGAGACAAAAAATTAGCCACCAAAACTGTCATTTGGTCGTTTATATGTGAATTTTGGTCATTTTTTTGGTCAGTTATCTCCCATTTTTTTGTCACTTATATCTCATTTTGTGTCACCAATTTAGTCCTTTTTAGTCATTTATATGTGAATATTCATTGATTTTTGTAGATAGGGTATGGAGGAATCAAACCACTAATCGCATGCATGTAAGGAAAGTGCTCTTCCATTGAGCTAGTACCCTTGAAGTCTCATTAATGATTAAACTATTTGTGATCTATTCCTTATATATTAATAACATGATATTATCTTATCTTATTATCTCATATTACAAGATTTCCTAAATTCAAAGGAAAATATGTCATCTTGGTTATTGTTGATAGACTTACCAAATATAGTTCAATCCAATTCCGAATCTAGGCAAATTGCAAAAGTTTTCCTTCATGAATTTCCTAAGGCGATTGTATTTGAAAAGTATCCTAAAATCACTAGTTATTTCTAGAAAGAGAAATTAATCTCCATAATACCCAATTAGCTGTGATCATTACCTATCATCTACAAACAAATGGTGAAATAGAGGTTTCAAGTTTGAACCAACCGAAAACTTGTATTTAATCCTATTTTCAGTAAAAGTTGTCCAGATTGCTTCTTACAACTACAACTGTAGTCTAAATTCTAAACCCCTTGAAACATGAGCCACTTTTTCCAAGACAATTTTGAACCTTTTGACCCACCCATGCAAATCCAGGGTGCAGACAATCCTATAATGTATTAAGAACCATGCCATATATTTCTAGAAGCATTGCAATTGAATCTTGCCTCCAAATCTAAATTTTATCTTAAATGTTATTTGAATAGTCTATAATACTTGAGTATATTTAACCAAAGCAGTGTTGAATGAAAATAAAACATCAAATATCATAATTAAAATCACTCTCACAGTCTCACCTCATCTTCTTTGAAAGGAACACTGATCGATCTATTGATGTAGGGTAAATCAATCTCCAAATTCCAAATCAATAGATCTCGATATATGACTGATTTTTCATCTGGGTTTATGAATTCAACTAGCTTGACCTCAAACTTCCTTTCACAGTACATAGAAAACCTAGTCACCTACACAAATATGAACATAAATGACTATTTTTTTATAAACCCAAACTGCTCACATGTCATGTGATATTCTAATCAAGGATATTACTTAATTTATTCTCAATGTGTTTCCTTTTTAAAATAACACATTCAACTTTCTAACCACATAATCTACTTTCTAACCACTACACACAGGCTGGCCTGTATGTCATACTTTCAATAAACTACTGACATATTTCCATCTATAACACACCAATAATTATACCGTCTTAACAATAATCGGATTCATAGGAATGTATTTGTACACAGCAATGGAGAAAAACCTCTTGAACAATCAACTAGAAAGACCTCAAATAGTTGACATTTTCTATGGAAAGAATTGAATAATAACACAACAAATTCTCATCATTGTGTTCAGAACTATTTTTGATTTAGTCGAGTCAGCTCCCGTGCACTTAATGAAGACATTCTTTGTTTCCAAAGTGATTTCAGTATGTGCACCATTGATAATGGGAGGAAAATATACTACTGTTATGCACCATGTAACCGCATTTACAAAGGGAAATGTTAGCACGACAATGAAGAACCTGCAACTTTATTTCCAACTAGGCAACTTGTAAACTACTTCAATTAGTACAAAAACATATTTAATAATCATAACTAGTTTAATTCTTCACCCTCAGACTCAATTAAAAAGGTAATTATTGGTTGTAAAGAGATATGAAAGATAACATATAAGGACTAATCTTTGGAAACAAATTCTTAACACTTAGTAGGTTTAGGCTATAGCTTACCATCTAATTCCTTGCACTTACAACTTTGTTCAGAACAACAAATAGAGAATGCAGTTGTAGAACAAGGTTGCTATGAGAAACTTTATATAATATAGAAATGAAACCAATTAATTGATGATTGGTAGAGCTTCTAGGATACTATGGATTGTATTTCTTAGTGTTGGATTTCTTGTTGGATCTAGTGCTACTAAAGCTACTAGTTTTGGGCCCCATTCTTTGAACTTCCTTATTATTGAATTCTTGAATAAGGAAATCCCCCATTGTGAAATGAGGAAACCTCAAGGACTTAAACGTATTTTCCTATCAGGAATGAGATCCAAAAAAAACCTTATGAACAAAAGGAAAACCAAGAGTTTGATACTCCTATTACAAAATGAGAGGATACTTGATAGAATTAAAAAGTTGTCTTCATTATTAATACGTGGATTACTTAATTTATTTGTCATACACAAAGTACTTCCCTTAAATTTTACGTGTAGTAGTACAAATAGACAACAATGGATATAGTCAAGGTTCTCTGCTCCATGTAGCCAACCACTTCTCATTTTTCTCTCTAAGAGAAATCAGATAAAAAAACTATTGAATTTCCATCCACCAAGTGTTATTTTATGCGATGGCATGTGGCCACATGTACAAGATAGCTTGTTATCTAAACTCTGCTTTGGAAAATCCACATCTTTTATATGATACATAATCACCTTACCTGTCAAAATGATTTTGTCCTTGCATTTCGATCTATGGGTTAGGAATAACTTGTGTCCAATTTTAGGTTCTTAATTCCAAAGTGATTTCATATAAAAATCTAGAACAACTAAATCTATACATAGAATTTCACCCACACATATGAACCATGCCTAGTCTTACAACCTGTTGTCATCAAGCACATATTTAATAAGCTTTAACACCAAGGCTCACATTTATTGACCCATTTTAGTGGCATTAGTCTTAGAACCACACATAGTGATTCTTCAACAACCAAATAGTTTCTTACAATTCAATCCATCGCACTACTTAAACACACTTATATCATCAACCTAAAATGTACCTATTGCTATCATAAATAACTAGAAATACTGATGATTTCTCAATAATGTTCACAAACTTCTTTAATTTCATATATGATTGCAAAAAAAAGGAGACAATTATAAGTTAAAGCACTAAAGTATAAAGCAACACATTGTACAATAGCCAATATTAATTGAAATATACCATATATTTACTAATGTAGACTAGTAAACATATGTTTGAATATCATTATGCCCTGTTACCATCTGTACCCTGTTATCATCTTTGTTGTGCTATAAAAACAATTTTGGCAGACTTTACCGATGTAACTCTCCCATTTTGTATTGATATAATTTAACATGTTTTGAAGTCCAATTGGTCATCTCAAACACCCAAATCGATTGTATTTTGAATGAACTTGGAAAAGACTCGCCTATGTCACAAGTGCATAAAGGGGAAGTGTGATGTAGCTACATAGAAATTGCACAACCCTAGACACAAATACAAGAAACCCAATGTATCCTTGATCATATGCTTAATATGATCACTCTCAATATTATCCTTGGATATACTGGAGTTGAGAAATAATTAGCTTAGGACTAAACCAAAGAGAAATAATGATATTATAAAGCACACAATGAAAGAACACAATTTTAATGATAAAGTTTACTTGGAACATGCTTTTCATTTATGGTAAGATAAAGCTATTTTATACCCAAAAAGTATAAATAAGCACAACATTCTATATGTTTAGATAATCAACATACTCACCCAACGATAATTCTTGTTATGCTGAAAGTAAATCTCTCGTGAAAACAAGATCTCAAGCCAAACTGGTACTGTAAGCATAAAGTCAATTATAAATAAGGTGCACAGATGGAGCACAAATGAAAAAGTGAAACTACTTAACTATATAAATTGAAATTGATTCAGGGCACATGACACTCTAATTTTTTACCATTGTTACAAGAGTCAACCCAATGATTCTACATGGAAGAATTAGTTCTTTATTGAATTAGCATGTAGGTCCTTACCTATATCCACAAGAAGAAAGCAAGCTGGAAAGCATCCTACAAAACACAAGTTAACCATCAAGCCATTGATATTCCCATGAATATTCAATGAACACCATTTGGAAATACAATTTAACAACGACATTTTGGTGTGAAAATCACTTTGATACCTGGAACATAGTGAAATTGATCAAGAAAAAGGATGAGTTGAGGGTGACCAAACCATAACAATTCATTTGTTGGTTGCACTGTTGGAGTTCCTTCAACTGCGACATGCCTCTCTTGAATTTATAAGGCCATCTATGTTATTATAACTTGCAGCTTTGCTCCAACCAACAAAACCATCTGCGGATTTTGGAGATAGAATAGCAATAATCCCAGAGAAATCCATCAGGAAACTTTCCAAGATCATTAACTCACCTCATCAATAATACAGTTCTATTAGTCTAAAGATTTGTGTGTACTAACAACTAAGGGAACAAAAGAGAGCCAAAAAATATGCATACCACCTTGCTAAGAGAAATACATCCAATCGAAAAGAGAATACCAGCTTAAAGAGCATTAAGCAGTGAAAACTGCTTTATGTATATGCAAATTGAAGTCTTTTTAGGAAGATATAGAGTACTTAAGACTTACCATACACATTAGGAAGCAAAAAGATTACGACAAAATCCCACAAGGGAGGACAACAAATAATGCAATAAACGGTGTGGGATTAGGTAAAAGCAACGGAGGATTTTGAAAAAATTCCAAGAAGTTGACAAGGAAAGGCCAAACAAGGGAAACCTATTATTTATGAAGAGAAAAGCTTTTGTGAACAGAGAAATCTTCACTAACCTAATTCCAACCACCCTCTTGAATCCATCATCCAATGACCTTTTGATATATTTATGAAAAACAAACTCGCTATTTGGGGTCAAGTGAAACTGTATAGTTCAAAAAAAGAAAAATTGAGTACTAATCCGATTTGTTTCATGAATGAAGCGGGTGCTGGCTGAAGTGAACCCAATGGGTTACTTCACACTAATCCATTAGAATAAGAATAAATCCATGGAGGAATAAAAATTTAATGGTATTGATAATTGATGATACAATGGATGTGTATATAGATACATGTAAGATATGATGAGTCATGACCTTTTGGAAAAGGTATAACCATCATTAATAACAACAATAAATATGAATATTATCCTAAAATATTGATTTTATTATTTAAATATTTATATATTATTATATAAATGTAATATACTTTAGGTATATTAAAAGTCTTCCCTCTTTGAAAAGATTCGTGCATGAATATCTATT
This sequence comes from Pseudotsuga menziesii, assembly GCA_001517045.1. NCBI lineage: Eukaryota > Viridiplantae > Streptophyta > Pinopsida > Pinales > Pinaceae > Pseudotsuga > Pseudotsuga menziesii. Next base: position 70,655 of record LPNX010510150.1, read on the forward strand.
CTGCATAATATGCATTCTGATTTTTATTATCTGTTATGTGTCGTTAAGAAAGTCTAAGCAATGCACACAATTTCCATACTGTGGATGGGTCGATCCATCCCAAATATACCTTTGTTGGAATTGTTTGATGATCAACTCTTTGGATAGAACTTCTCATTTTAGGCTTCCGAACAAGTTGTTGATTTTGAATTCACACTTCTTTAATGTTGTCATTGGGTTGTCTGTAAGAAGAGTATTGTTTATTTTCCTAATGACTTTGATTCTTGTCGTAATGAATATTGTGATTTGGGTGACGATAAAGTTTTTGAGTTACTTGAGGAATTTTTGTAGGGACTTCAACTTTTGGTGCTTCTAGTGCTCTATCTACCTTTTCGATAGAACCGTTTTCTAGAATTTGAACATTGATTGTGTTTGTATTGATATTTTTTTGACATCTCAATTTGTATTGATGATGTTGCTAATTCAACGGTTTCGGTCATTATTTATTTTTCCATGTTTGGGCATCCCTTGCTGAGGGTTTTTCTTGATTTTCAACTTCTAAATACTTGCTTGATTCTATTGCATCCATGGATGTCTCTTTGCCTAGTTTTAGAATTGATTTTACCTTACGTTTTAGTCATTTTACTTCTTTCAGTAAGATTTGATTGTGATTCTTCAAATGATTAATTTCCTTTTCTTTATCTGAAAAGAGCTTGGTAGTTTCTTCCTTAGTATCCTTATTGTCTTGAGATTCTTGATCACATTGATTTGACATGTTTGACTTGTCATCTTTGTTTTCAAGCTGTATGTTCTCTAGCTTCACATCTCTTAACATTTTTATTTGTTCAAGTAACTTCTTATTAAGATTCCTTAGGAGGGAAATTTCTTCATCTTTTTCTAATAATTTCTTGTTGAATTTTCTTTTGAAATATTGAATTATTTGTTGATTACATTGTTTCTCATTTTTTAATTCATTGATTTGTGTAGTCAAGTTTTGAATATGATTTTTAAGGAAATAATTTTTTTCCTGAATTAAACATTACAATGTTTCTCAAAGTTAATCCTAGCTTGTAATTTTTTATTTCTTTCTTGATATTCTATTACTTCATCTACTATTTTATTAATTTCACACATTATGAACTCATATGTCTTCTTCACTTACTTTTTCAATATTGAGATGTGAGAACACAATAAGTTTGAATGTTCATTACACTTCTCTAATTACCCACAAATAAGGATATATATATATCTTTTTCTTTTTACTTCGTTATTCTTTTCTTCTTTAACTTTCTTTTCCTTTTTTATTTTTATTTTTAACTTTATTTATTTATTTTTACTTTTTACTTTTTACTTATCTAAAGCACATATGGTTTTCTTTAAAATCATGTGTTGTTTTACACTTTTTTCTTTTCTTTTTTGTTCCTTTTTTCTTCTTTCCCTCTTCTCTCCCACCATGAGCTTCCTTTAATTCTTCAAATAGTTAGTTGTAGATTCTTTTTGCCTTTATTCCACTGGAAAAAACTATTTGACCACAGGTCAACAATAAAACCGCTCTGATACCACCTGAAGTGAACTGAATGGGTTACTTCACACTAGAATCCATTAGAATAAGAATAAATCCATGGAGGAAAAATATTTAATGTTATTGATAATTCATATTTGATAATTGATGATACAATGGATGTGTATATAAATACACGTAAAATATGATAATTCATGACCTTTCGGAAAAGGTATAACCATCATTAATAACAACAATAAATATGAATATTATCCTATATCACTAATTTTATAATTTAAATATTTATATATTAGTATATAGATGTAATATACTTTAGGTAAATTACATTGGCATAACCAAGATGAAATGAAAAAGATGATTTGAATTGATCAACACTTACAACAATGAATCCATGGCGCAAGTTCAGGAAATCAACTTTAGTTATCGATGAAAAGAATTGTCGAAAGAAGCATACCTACAAATCCAAGGAAATTTAATGTTAATTCAGAACTGTGTATCTCTAAGTTAACATGATATATCCACAAATTATTTGAAAGAATAAACTACTTACAATCCATTTGAGAATTGGAATTCTTCTCCAGAAACATATACGACGCTTTACATATGGAGTTTCATGGGTTAATATGAATCTTTTGAGATTTGCATGGACCGAATAACAAGGAAATCCCTCAATATTCATACAGTTTTCTTAAAACCCTCAAAAGTTTACCCAAACCCCAAATGTTCATTATGTAAACTTATAATATTCTAATTTTAAACTTGAAAACATTACCCAATCATCCTATACCTATTTCCCAATTAATATTTGTAGGGTTACCAACCTGGTTTAAGTTATTACTTTTCAACTCAAAATTATCCAGAGGTTGGAATAATTAAGCTCTTACACGAAGCCAGTTAAGGAAGAAGAAACAAAAGAACTCACGATGTGAAAACTCATAATCCAAACTTTGTGATTCACTTTCCCACTTTTTCCAATGCCTCATCTAGGCATCAAAAGGACTTGTAGATATCGACAATAACATAGGATATAAGTGCATGCAAAGATCAAAACAGTAAAATCCAAGGCAATATTTAAACCAAACTTAATAGAGAAAACAATTTATCTCCTCTTCCACTTACCTTTTCTCTTGCTATCCCAACAATTAAGACACTATAAACCACATGAGGAACGACCAACATAAATATGAAGATGTGGAGCTGGTGCATGTCAGTTTGAGGTACAAGAGGATACTTACCCTGAATACATAGGAGCACATATTGTCAAGTAAATTCCAACATAAGATAAATATTTGAAATTAGCATCAAAAGACAAGTTTAAGATGGTCTAAGTAACCTTGATCGCATGAGGTAATTTAATCAAATAATCATAGGACTTAGATAAAGAGGCCATGTGCATTCATCCTAAGAGTAGGGTGTGTTGTTTACATGTTTGGAGCTACAATGTTCACTACCCTTGGAACCAGCTAAGACGTGTCTCCATGGGACCTTTTCAAAAGACATAGACTCCAATAGAAGTTTTTAGCTACGTTGATCCTTCCCTTCCTCATTATCTGATTCCACTATTATATTGTCGTTATCATTTTCCTTCCTACATGGAAGCATTGAATAAGCCATGTTTCTTTATATACAAATCATAGAAATGGGCTTATGTCTAACTATCAATAGAAGATATGTAAAACCCAGAAGCGTCAATTCTGTAACCCAAAAGACAAATTTCAAAAATAAACTCAAACATAAACTGAAGAGTGAACAATATAGAAAATAAAACATAAGCTACTAATCACAAAAAAATATTTTACCAACAAATCCTTGCTTCCGGTGTATACTCAGATTAAGCTTCAAGATCAAATACCAAACCCTCAGGGAAGATCAATCATGGGACAACAAAACATACCATAGAGAGTGACTACAGAGAAGGACATATGGATATTACAGAAGGTACGACTACAATAGAGGAGGATGGATGGATCAAGATCAAGCCTTAACTATCGGCAAACACTATCAAGAGACTCAAAAGGTCCTAAGGAATTGATCTCTAAGGGACGCTAGGTATATAGGACAAACCATAGCTAGATAAACCCCTTCAAACAAAAAGAAACCTGTAGTATAAAATTGAAGACTAGATCACACATGAGAAGGAAAAGACTCATCCCAGAGTCAGATAACCTCCAAACAAGAACACTAAGGTATGAATAGAATTGTTGGAAGGAGGAGGAGACAAAGCAAGTGAATGCTCAATCTGGAATGATCTACAAACCTAAAGCATTCATCCCACACAGGTACGTAGTAAAACCCCAGATCAGTGCATCAAGTGCAGACTAGAAGATCTCATAAAAAATCTATCAAGTGAAGGTTAGGGTGCTCTTTTATAACTTGAAAATGGATTTCTAGAAGGTCCCCTTTCTAATTTTAGATTGACCCCTTATGACCTTTTTCCTTTACTAGATGCTACAAATAAAGGATAGGATGACACAACAACAAGAAAAATCGTTAGGGGCTTCTAGAGGGACTTGTCTAAAACTTCGACAATTTGGACCTGACCACCATTTTTCACAGAAAATAAACCCTTTTTTATTTTGCAAAATTGATATTTAACAATGTTTTAATCATCATTTTGATCGTAAAAATGGATTCAACACCCTAAAAAATCCCCGGGCACCCAAAAAATACTAACTTTATAGCTGTAACATGGATTTTGAAAATTTTTGATTGGATTTTTCCAAAATCCTGTTGGGTAAATTTGTATATTTCAGCCCAAATCATTGAATTTTTAGACTATGACCTTCTAGGGACGACATTCCATAAATAACACATCATTTGGATTTCTTGCAAGTTAGGGAGGCTACACAAGTCACCACAAGTCACCACAAGAAGAGGCGTGCAAGTTCTTTGATTCTCTCTATAGGTATGTGGTCCACATGAATCATCAAGGAGAAATTCATCAGCGTATACATATTGGAAGGATTTTCCATAAATGCTTGGGACTTTTCCCATGGCCTTGTACATATTGGTCCCATACCAAGAACCCCAGGAGCGAGTTAGGGGCCTTAGATCACTTCTAGGAACTTTGCCATCCTCCTTGAGAATGGCTCTTACAGATGCAATAAATTTAACACTCCTTACTTTGTAATTATTCCTACATTATATAATATTTGTTGTTATTAGTCTAAAAAAATACATTACAAAATAAAACCATAAAAAGAAAGTTACAAGAAAACTTGCCTTCACCATTTGAATATCTACATCATGGTTCTTACAAAATTTATCACATTTCTTATGATCCTTGCAAAATTTAAGTGTCACGTCCCCATCCCTTTTACCGGCGAAGAGGACGCGACCAACACCATGAAGACGGGAAAACAGCCCCATGAACATAATCAATGGAAATTAATGCTGGAATTAATACTTACAAGCATACACAAATGCAGAATGAATCAACATTCAGCGGAAGCAACACACATACATTTCCAGCATAAAACATATTCATCATAATTCATTATACAATAGATTAAATTGCAGAGAAGAAGCAGCACTTATCTTCCGATGACCAATCCCGCAACCAGCTACGTCGCTACAACGTTCCACCCAACCATAGGCCAGCGTGCTCATCAATCTCTCAGCAACGCTGCCACCCCCGAGATGGGCATGATTCCTCAAGGACTAAGGGTCAATTGCAGGCTTACACATAGCCAAGGGGACACACTCAGCCAAACCAACACCGCTGGGTTTACCAGGCCTTCCACAACCGGCCAAGCCAGCACAGTCTGAAGACCAACCACTGCTTACATGTAGCAAAACCATCCCTTCACGTCCCTGTGAAGAAGGCAAAGACAATCGGTGGCAGTTCCAAACAAAAGGTGAGACACAGCTCAGGCCTACAAGGCAACTCAGAGTTGTTCTTGTCCCTAAAGTGGCCAAAACAACTCAGCTGCGACCCAATCTAGGGTACTTCAGTAGCCACAACACACAATGCAAACGACAACACAATCCACAGTCCATAATGGATAATAAACAACATTCCCAGCGCAGATCTCAGTAGAAAATGACTCACTACGAATACACAGTGGCCCAAAAGCAATTGGACACCACAGCCCACCAAATATGCAGGGAAGACAACAGTCCCACAACGTAACAACAACCACAATCACCACATAGGGAAAACAATAGTTTGTCCTGGACAATTAAGAAAATGGAAAGACTTACCCAGTCCCCCACTGGGGAAGGAACTACATACTCTCAGCCTGTGCGTGAGGATGGACAGCTCCGCTTATGCACACAGATGGACAGACAACCATGAGAGTGAATCACTTCCCTCTACGCGCGGATGAGGAACAGACAGACCAAATCCCTGCCCGCGTGAGTGTAGCAACGAAGGTCTCCCGCCTGTTCGTGAAGAGAACCCTCCACGTGAAGATGAACAACCATGGCTCTGCGTGAGGATGGACAAAACCACCACCATGAAGGTGAAGACCATGCGTGAGGAAGAACAGATAGAATGGAGAATGGGGAGTATGGAAGGTCGCGAGAGAGAGATTGAGTGAATGCAGTCGTCGGTGGAGTGTGCGTGTGGGCAAGGGACTGATAGCCCTGCCACCCCACTCCCAAAGACCATAACTGCCCCAACCACCAGCAGTCATAACTCCTCAGCTGCCCAACAAAACATTAAAGAGGTTGGAAGAGGTTGGATGAGACAAGAAAGGTGACAAATCAACAAGGTGGTAACACATGGGTTTTTCCCCCATAGACTAAGGTTTGACATCCCTCACCCCTTATCCTTTGGAATCATGCCCTTTTCATTCAATGTTGCACTGCCGTAGCTGGTTGTGGTTTATTTTATTTGATGTGCGTATTTACATGATGCCGAATTATAATGTGCCAAATGGCACGATAAACCATCAGCAACTATCCCCATTGCCGAAACACACACACAACCAAATCGATGGTGGGGATTTTGCCTTGAGCTCCTCACCACGATTAATTACAATATATACATCATGCAAACGGGGTCAAAACCAGGGACATTACATTCCCTTCCCCCTTGGAGTAACACCGTCCTCAGTGTTCCATTACATATATATACAATACATATATAATTGCACATCAAAATTTTAAAATTGTAGATCTGTCCCATGTTCAATCATCTACTTTGAACGTTCATGACCAAGCTCTTTGGCTTCTTCTCCTGCTGGTTCTCAGCTTTTAGCTCATCCCAAAGTCTAGGAAATCTGTGGCTATTGCCTTCATCATGTTCCCTCATTGGGTAGTCCTTGCGTAAATGATGTCCTCCGCATCTCCAGCATCTCATTGGTTGCTTCATCTTTACCTGCTCAATTTTCTTTGAGTCTCATGCCTGGACCGTCTCTTATCAAGTCGCTTGGACAATTGTCCCGTTGCCGATCCACCTTCCTTTCCCTTGCCGATTACTCCCAAAAGGATTTTCACCTCCCTTTGCAAACCAATAGAGTCTTGCAAAATCTGGTGGTTCATTTCACTCTGCCTCTTCTGTATCTTGAGCGTCTCCCCAAGATTCTCTTGGGTCTTGGCAATCATTTGAAGGAGACTTCCAGCTAAGTCCAACAACTTTTGATCTGCTTCCATATTCAATGTGCACCACCTGGTTTCACTTTTCTCACCTGGGAAATGCACCATTGAAATTCTATCAGACCAAGCATAATATAGACATTAAAATCAGTCAATTAATTTCCCCATTTGGAATGACAGTCCAAGTCTCATCAATGAGGCTTTCATATCTTTCATGCCTCCCCAACAGGCACATGAGCTCATTCATGTCCATTCCTGGGTAGGGAATTAACTATTCCAACATTCACAATTTTACTTAAGCAAATACACACATTTCATTTTCAGTCATACACGCATTCAACAATATTTGGTTTTCAAAATGCATAAACATATATATATATATATATATATATAATCAAAAGGAAAGAGAGAGCAGTAAGAGTTTTTCCCCTCTTTGTTTTGTTCCATCCTGGAACCCACACCATCACTGTGGCTTTTCCTGCTCTCAGCCTCTTTCACTTCACCGTGAATGCTGGACCAATCCTTCTTGGTCATGACACTTAGTGTCTTTGGTCTATTCCAGACCTCTAAACCATGGGGTCTCTCCACATGGTTTGTCTCGGCTGCTAGGACTCCCCCGTCTTACTAGCACCTTTTTCATTACCGCTCAACCCGAGCTTTCCAGGACAGTCACATGTCCACATGCACCCCTAGGATGCTCTCATATTCCTCGCTTCCAGCGATACCTATATCCAACATTGAATAGATTCACATGTTTAGTTTATTCTCATCAGTTTTATCTTGCTCTAGAGATAAACATCATAACCAGATCATATACACAAGTATATTCATAAGCAAAATAATCCAATACTTATCTATATTGTGCATTTCCTCATTCATCCACAGGATCCTGCTTCGTTTCGCAAGCCTTGGGATCTCCTATGGACTTAGATGTTAGGTCAGCATGCAGGCTTCTCCTCAACATCGAATAATTAATGTCCAGCCAGTACACAATCATGTCAACTGGGCTTGGAACTTTATCATGACCATTTCCAGGTTTAGGGTCTACTATGGATCCCCAGGCATATAGCAGCCCAACATACACTTATACCAACATACACTTATATCAACAATAACCCTTACTCCGCAACCCCTCACAACAACCATTTACCATTTACCTTTACCTTTACCTTCAGCCTGTCAACACAAGCAACACAAGCAATACAAGCAAGCTCATCAGCGTTATTGCTCTAAAGCTGTAGTCATATTTCATATCATTCAGTCATAATGGATACTAAATCAAAACATGTTCTTCCTATTGAATTTAATAATTACACATGCACATTCATAGCAAGGTTTATAGAACACTTCTCCATTTGCCGTCGCAGTATGCCTTTATATCTATTAGGCACCGTCAAGGAGTTGGGAAAGGCTGAATGCTAAACTGGTGAGCTCGCTGCAGAGCTAGGAACACCTACACAAAAACTAGCCTGACTTCTAAGACACCCACACACACCCAACACAAGGAATTAGTCCCTTCTCTGCTACTCAGTCCCTCAGGCCCTGCATTCCCTTCCAGTGCTATCCCGGGGTTGTGGAGAAGAAAGTCAGCCCTCTAGCTCTGTCTGTGTGGTTTCCAATCACTAGGTTATTAAGCAAACCAAGCCCTCATCCCTGCTTCCATTTTACATGTCTTACCGACATAATCTATACCATCTCACTCATGTTATTACCAAACATGCAGTGCAGATGAGACATTTCAAAATGTCTAATGGCGTTTCACCCGAAACCCATTTCCAAGATAAGGGAAAACCTTCCCATGAAGTTCGGCTCTTGCAGGTCATCACACATGATCTTCCTTCAGTGTGTACCCCTGACACATTCATCAAATAGCCAAACATTCAATCATTACCTGATAATACAATCCAAATTGATTGTTCCATAACCAAGCAATGACATTGGTAATCAAATTCAATAAGAATTTACAATTCTATCCATTAAAGGAATTGACTTGCTCAATTGTGGGTCTCTTGTAAGCAACACTACTATGCCCATTATAATTTTATGCTTACTATCATAACATGATTACCCACTTACCATGTGTCCCTCCTGACACAATCTTATACAAGCCAACAATAATTAGTAGTCGTTAGCACTTCTTAAATTCGGAATTCACAATTCAAATTTAACAACCCATCATGCATGCCAACTACTTTCACAATCATGAGACTTCTTCTCATAAATGGTAGATTTTGGCATTGGTCCAGGTCTTACCTCTCACTACCATGCTCGAAATAATCTACCTGAAACATAAGCTTCAAACATCCAAACACAAGCTTATGCGAGCCAGTAGTTACTAGCAGTTGTCAACAATTTCTTATAATTGAAATTCACAATTCAAATTTAATAAGCTCTTTCACATGGTAGATTCTGGCATTGGTCAGGGTCTTACCTCTCAATGCCATGCTTGAAATAATGTACCTGAAACATGAGCTTCAACCAACCAAACACAATCTTGTGCAAGCCAAATAGTGACTAGTAGTTGTCAGCAATTCCTTAAATTTGAAATTCACAATTCAAATTTAACAAGCTCTTTCACATTGTAGATTCTGGCATTGGTCAGGGTCTTACCTCTCAATGCCGTGCTCGAAATAATCTACCTGAAACATGAGCTTCAATCAACCAAACACTTGGTAAGTCCGGATGCATATAACCTTTTTATTGCTACAACCATCACTGAAGCATTTTCAGAATTTATAAAATTCAAATACTTCCAGCCGTTAGTCACATTAGTATATGCCAAAACTCATTTACTTCATGCAATCATTATCATTGCAAGGTATAATCACAGCATTCATGCAATGAAATGAAGTGGTTAGATACTCCTTACTTCACAGGCGTATCATTCATATCGCCTTGCTCTTCAATAGAGCATTTCTGGCAGCCGATTGATCATGACTATCCTGCATTCATAACAACCTTTGAAATGGTTCCTGAATTGTCATCAATTCATCATTTTAGTCATTAGTCATTCATAGTATCACATGCACTCACCTCAATGCATTCATGCAATACATCACAACATTGCACCTACACTTATGCAATCAGTCATTCACACCCTTCATAGGCATACATCCATTGCATAACTACAAGGTTCATAAAATCTTTCCAATTCCTATCCATTCATGCTATCTTGCATTCAATATATCGTGCATGGCCTAACCATGACTAATTCATATAGGGTGCATTATTATGATCAATATCATCAACATATATAGGCATGACACCTTTCTACATTCCAATATCTACATGGTACGGGGTCTCTTACCTTTACCACTCCTTGGAATTTGTCATAAGCAAACTCTTACCTGCATGGGTCGTACTTACACCCTTTCCATGACCAATTTGGTTGGTCCTTGCAGGATATTGCAGCATTTTCTCACCAACTTTTGTTATGGAATTGTTGCCTTATCCCTTTCTTCATAGGGTTGCTGGTCACATCCATCAGCATCAGCAACATATTCATCCAGGTCCATGTCATCATTGGTTTTGCCACTAATGCCAACATCAAAGCAATGATTATCATTAGTGGTTCATACAAAACATATCCTTATAAATTTCAAGCATAAAACTTAGGAAATGTAACATAGTTAGCAAGACAGGGTTTTAAGGAAAACTCCCCTTTTCCAAATCCCTCATCCTTGCATGGAATTCCTCTTCCACATTGCAGCTGGTTGACTTCATAGTCCTCGCTACCCTTGGGCATGTAATTGTCCAGATTTGTCCCTTTGATAACAGCGGCCATCATTAGCACTTTTCCGCTTCATGCTCAGATTCCGATGACTTTCCCTTGTTCCCCACTGGATAAGATTTCCAACGCCTATCCACATGCTTCATTTTGACCTTGGATGTGAAAGCTACATCACTTCTAAGAATGAGGGCCTTCACCCAATCTCAGGCAAAACACACAACTGTATTTTGGTCCAGAATGTTAACTTCAACCACCAGAATGACTATCTCAGGGGATGAAGGGGGTCAAGGGGGCTTTCCCCCTTGTGGCTCGAGGGCAGCGCCCTCGTATTTTTGTTGTTGTTGTAAAACTATGATTTTCGCGCAATCTGGCGCATAAAATCGCTGCCACTTTCTCATTTTCCAGCCCATGAAAATTCACTGAAAAACAGCTCAAAACCCCACTGAAAATAGTTGAAGTCTGCTGAGAAACCCCATGGAAAAACTCAGAATTTTCCCTTCTCTCATCGGCTGTCCGATGCCTTTCCACTTCGGAAGCCAAATGGCTTTGGCTTCCACAACGGCGGACGGGAATCTGCTTTCTCTTCCGCGACATCGGAAGCCTTTTCACTTCGGACGTCGGCGGTCTTTACCCTTCGGAAGCCAAATGACTTTGGCTTCCGCAACGGCGGACGTTCACTTTGCCAATTCTTCCGACTCACTTCGAACTTTCTTCCGCGGCGTCGGCAGCATTTTACATCGGAAGCCAAATGACTTTGGCTTCCGCAACAGTGGACGGGAAAACATTGAACTCTTCCGCAATGGCGGAAGTCTTTCCCCGTCGGAATACTAGACGGTTTGGTCTTCCGCAACGGCGGACAGGAAATCACTTTTTCTTCCGCAACGGCGGACGCTCAGACCTTTTCTTCTTCTGGAGGACACTTAGACGAATTTCACGGCTTTCTTCAAATTGTTCTGGTGTCTGCAGTCCTTTACATCGGAAGGCTTATCACTTCCACTTCCGCAACGGTGGACGTCAGAACCCTTTCTCTTCCGATTGGCGGAAGTTCAATTCACTCCTTTCCACCGAATATGACATCTGTCGGCAGTCGGACCACTTTCCGGTCGGAAGCTTAGTCGCTTTTACATCCGCAACGGCGGACGCCCATTCCTTTCCTTCTTCCACAGAATCGACGACCGAATCTCTTCTGCAGCCATAACGGCGGATGGGAAAACGCTAGATCTTCCGCCACATCGAAAGTCGGAACCTCTTACCTTCCGATGACCCGACTGTCAACACTTAGAGAAATTTTGAATTTTTGTTGTCCTAAATTCCTGATTGCTACTAGGCAGAAGGAAATTTTGCTTCTGTCATTGCATCTTCTTGACCCATAGAGGCCCATTGTTGCAACCTATTGCTCTGATACCACTCTGTCACATCCCCATCCCTTTTACCGGTGAAGAGGACGCGACCAACACCATGAAGACGGGAAAACAACCCCATGAACATAATCAATGGAAATTAATGTTGGAATTAATACTTACAAGCATACACAGATGCAGAATGAATCAACATTCAGCGGAAGCAACACACATACATTTCCAGCATAAAACATGTTCATCATAATTCATTATACAATAGATTAAATTGCAGAGAAGAAGCAGCACTTATCTTTTGATGACCAATCCCGCTGCAACGTTCCACCCAACCATAGGCCATCGTGCTCATCAATCTCTCAGCAACGCTGCCACCCCCGAGCTGGGCATGATTCCTCAAGGACTAAGGGTCAATTGCAGGCTTACACATAGCCAAGGGGACACACTCAGCCAAACGAACACCGCTGGGTTTACCAGGCCTTCCACAACCGGCCAAGCCAGCACAGTCCGAAGACCAACCACTGCTTACATGCAGCAAAACCATCCCTTCACGTCCCTGTGAAGAAGGCAAAGACAATCGGTGGCAGTTCCAAACAAAAGGTGAGACACAGCTCAGGCCTACAAGGCAACTTAGAGTTGTTCTTGGCCCTAAAGTGGCCAAAACAACTCAGCTGCGACCCAATCCAGGGTACTTCAGTAGCCACAACACACAATGCAAACGAAAACACAATCCACAATCGACAATGAATAATAAACAACATTCCCAGCGCAGATCTCAGCAGAAAAGGACTCACTACGAATACACAGTGGCCCAAAATCAATTGTACACCACAACCCACCAAATACGCAGGGAAGACAACAGTCCCACAACGTAACAGCAACCACAATCACCACATAGGGAAAACAACAGTCCGTCCTGGACAATTAAGAAAATGGAAAGAATTACCTAGTCCCCCACTGGGGAAGGAACTACATACTCTCAGCCTGTGTGTGAGGATGGACAGCTCCGCTTATGCACACAGATGGACAGACAACCATGAGAGTGAATCGCTTCCCTCTACACGCGGATGAGGAACAAACAGACCAAATCCCTTCCCGCGTGAGTGTAGCAACGAAGGTCTCCCGCCTGTTCATGAAGAGAACCCTCCGCATGAGGATGAACAACCACGGCTCTGCGTGAGGATGGACAAAACCACCACCATGAAGGTGAAGACCATGCGTGAGGAAGAACAGACAGAATGGAGAATGGGGAGTATGGAAGGTCGCGAGAGAGAGATTGAGTGAATGCAGTCGTCGGTGGAGTGTGCGTGTGGGCAAGGGACTGACAGCCCTGCCACCCCACTCCCAAAGACCATAACTTCCCCAACCACCAGCAGTCATAACTCCTCAGCTGCCCAACAAAACATTAAAGAGGTTGGAAGAGGTTGGATGAGACAAGAAAGGTGACAAATCAACAAGGTGGTAACACATGGGTTTTTCCCCGATAGACTAAGGTTTGACATCCCTCACCCCTTATCCTTTGGAATCATGCCCTTTTCATTCAACGTTGCACTGCCGTAGCTGGTTGTGGTTTATTTTATTTGATGTGCGTATTTACATGATGCCGAATTATAATGTGCCAAATGGCACGATAAACCATCGGAAACTATCCCCATTGCCGAAACACACACAAAACCAAATCGATGGTGGGGATTTTGCCTTGAGCTCCTCACCACGATTAATTACAATATATACATCATGCAAACAGGGTCAAAACTAGGGACATTACATTAAGGCTTGAATAGAAACACGTTAGATTTAAAAACAAATTAACTAGTTTCATTCATAAATAACAATGCATAACATAACCTAAAATATAAATTGAAGCATGAAAACTATATAAAAATAAAATATAAGCTACGGATCACAAAAACAAAAGCTTTTAACGACAAAGCCTTCCTTCTGGTGTATACTCAGATCAAGCTTCAAGATCATATATCAAACCCTCAAGGAAGATTAATCATGGGGAAACATCACATACTAGAGATAATTCCTGTAGAGAATGACATATAGCTACTGCAGAAGGGGCGACCATAGTAGAGGAGGATGGCTGGAGCAAAATCAATCCCTAACCGTCAACAAAACCCATCAAGAGACTCATCAAATCCTAAGGACTTGATCTCTAAGGAACGCTAGGTATCTAAGACAAACTATAGCTGGATAAACCCCTTCAAACACAAATCGATCTGTGGAAAAAAAATGAAGACTTGATCACACATGAGAGAGAAAAGACTCGCCCCATAGTCAGATAACATCCAAAAAAGAATGCTAAGGTATGGATAGACTCCCTGAAAGGAGAAGAATCCAAAACAAGTGAATGATCAAGCTATAATGACCCGCAAACCCAAAATATTTATCCCACACAAGTACGCAGTAAAACCCCAGATCAATGCGTCAAGTGCAGAGTAGAAGATCTCATAAAAAAATCTATCAAGCAAAGGCTAGGGTGCTTTTTATAACTTGGAAATGGAATTCTAGAAGGCCCCCCTTATAATTTTTCATTGACCCTTTAGGACCCTTTCCCTTTACTGGACGCTACAACTTAAGAATAAGACGACACAACAACAAAACAAATCGCAAGGGGCTTCTAGGGGGAGTTTTTCTAAAACCTCGATGATTTGGAGCGGACGACAATTTTCATCGAAAACTGACCTTTTTATTTTGCAAAATTAGTATTTAATAATTTTTTAATCGTCATTTTATGTTAAAAATGGATTCAAAAACCTCAAAAATCCCCAGCCACCCAAAAAATCCAGAACTTGACAGCTGTAACATGGATTTTGAAAAATTCCAAACGGATTTTTTCAAAATCCTGCTGGGTAAATTTGTATATTTTGGCCCAAATCATTGAATTTTTAGACTATGACCTTCTAGGGAGGGCATTCCACAAATAACACAACGTTTGGATTTCATGCAGGTTAGGGAGGCTACACAAATCACCATAAGTCATCACAAGGAGGGAACACAAGTTCTTTGACTCTCTCTATAGGTATGTGGTCCACATGAATCATTAAGGAGCAAGTCATCAGTGTATACATATTGTAAGGCTTTGTCATAAGTGCTTAGGACTTTTTCCATGGACCTGTACTACTTGGTCCCATACCAAAAACCCTAAAAGTGAGTTGGGGGCCCTATATCACTGCTAGGGAATTTGTGATCCTCCCAGGGAATGGCTCTTGCAACTGCACTAACTTTAACACTCCTTACGTCGTAATTCTTCCTACATTATATAAAAATTTTTATTAGTCTAAAAAAATACATTACAAAATAAAACCATAAAAAACAAGTCAGAAGACAACTGACCTAGTTTTGGACTTACCTTCATCATTTGAATATATGCAATTAAATGTAATAACTTTAACATCATAAATATTATCAATGGTTATAACATATTCATACAAAAATATAAAAATGCAGTTATGTTCCCTGCTAAGAAACTTCTAAACAATGATATGGATATGATATGATTGGAGATCAAAGAACATTTAACCACCTCTGAAGAACTAAGATAAATAATGAACTGGTTCTTTGAACAAGAAACAAAATTTTTGCAAAAGAAATGTGTCACAACTATAATTTCACAAGAAAAGAAGAAATACTATAAAGAAAGACACATTTTTCAAATGAGAACAAGACAAATTAAACTTATAGTGCAGGATGTAGTTACCACTAGTGTTGGCCAACTTCCACCTAGGAATGAAATATATAACATATGAGAACAAAATAACTAGGATTAGGAGGGGTAAGTGTTAACACCTCCTTAAATCATTGACATTATATAAATACCCTGAATTAGGGTACATTTCCACACATTTTTTTCATGCATCTTAAAAAGAGTAAGCTTCAACACTAAGCTCTATGAAGTTATCAACAACCTTAAATGTTACTAAAAATTGCTAAATCGTGAATAGACAAAAGTTACAATCAACGAATCTTGCAGCTTAGATTCTTAGACATCCAATAGTGACGATAATAAGGCCTTAAGAGCCATAGAAAACTGAAGTGCAATTTTTCCAGAAATAATAAAATTGCAAGCTCACAAATAAAAAAACCCCCATATTTTCCTTTTCAAATAATGAGACTTGCAACCCAGAAGTGAAGAGGTTTTCCAAAGATCTTCCAACATATGTTTAGTAAAATCTAGATGCAATGTATTGTCTAATACACAATACAGTGACAACATACCTCTCAATAAAAGGCCTTAGGAGCATGTTTTGTCCCAAAATAGATTAGAACGTAAACAACAACTCAAATTTCAATATCAAAAATAAAAACTACAAGCAAAGAGAAAAGGTATGAAGACTAAAAGGTATGAATACTATATATCTAAAGTAATTTCTAATGGTATGAAGACTATGTAAAGTAAACAAAAAGTAAGAAACTGATTCATAAATCATGATCATTTAGATCAATGATTTTCCCAAAAGCTTCTTCGACCACCTAATGAAACTCATTTCTATCTCCTTCAAATGTTCACATCCATCAACTGTATATTCATAAGCAAGGGGGGTGTTACTTGTGACATGATTCACATTTACATTGTCATCTTCAAGACCAAGTAGCACTCCATGGATCATAGCAAGTGACTGGTTTTGTCCAGTGCCATGAATAACACCATCATATGGATCTAGTATGCTAACTTTATCACCTATTTGGAATACTTTAGACTCTGCTAGGGTTATTGAGCACTGTAAAAAAAATCATACATAAATATAAACAAAAAAAATTACAATTAAAACATTCATATAACAAAATTAAATTCACTCACTAAGTCAATATTTGAAATATGTCTATCATGAGTTGGCACCGATCGAAAATGATGAGGCACATCAATGATGGGATATTTTTGACTTTATGAGACTGGAATTTTTCCTTTAATTATATCATGCATGTAATTACATCATGCACAAATCAAATATATCATTATAAAGGCACAATAATATAGTAGAAAAATATTAAATATAACATTAAACCACTAAAAATCAAACCTAAACCAATTCAATTAGATTATGAAATCAAGAGAAGAAATATTTACAAGGGAATGATAATTAGCGTACCTCATCTAAATCACTATGACATCCCTTATTTTTCCATGAAGCAATGATAAGTTGAATGGAGGAGGCTATGGTTGACACTGTCTTAGTCAACCCATTTATGCATTCCATTACATGTTTATAAATCTCACTATTATTTTGAACAATAGATGTGGTTTGAATTTTCTCAACTTCATTAGATGAGAATGATCTTTCTATTGGATTTTTTGATATATACTCATGTTTATAACTGTCTAAATCTACCATTATTATATGGTCAACCATTTCAGTCACATCCAGTTTTGATCTATTAGCTTCATGAACCTACAAATCATTATCAATACATAATTAATTGGATATATAAATGAACCAAAATCCAATATAACACGATGCACTTAGAATAATACTTACAAAAATTCCATATATAATGTATTCAACAAAAAATCCATATTCTTACAAACATGTATTGATTGGCTCGCCACCCACCACGACCCAAAATAAATCGATCCTTCACATTATCTCTTGTTTTCTTCCTTTTTGTACTCTTTTTAACATACTCTTCAACACACATAATTTCCTTCAAATCTTCCCACTATCTGGGAGTCAAGCTGTTGTCCCTATCATTTCCATCCAAGATGGATTTTCTGCATTTATGCCTAAATTTAATCAATTTTCTCATTCTGGTCTTGTAATATTTGGTGGTAATCCTTCCACCAACAATCTCAAAGACATTTATCCATTTGTCGAATTACTTGATCTGCATTTCTTTCATATTGATCTACAAAATTGAATTTGGTGACATCCAAATGAGACCTTAGTCTCATGCCCAACTCTGATGCCCACCTTGAAGAATTTGGTCCAATAAGTTCACCATCTTTTACCTCAACCAAATAATAATTCTTCCCTTCCATTCCTTTCTTTGGCTTCTCTTTCTGTGGACCTATACATTCCTTGACTAAATCTTCGTCTTTTTATGAGATATGATATATCTTCAGTCGAATCAAGATTGGGTGATGGCGAACAAGAACTCATATTTTTGGACACAATAGGTGTTTTTCTTTTCCAGCTAAAGGCCTAATTGTTTCAATCAAATCAAGAATGAGAACTCATATTTGTTCTAGCTGATTGGGTGATGTCAAATGAACACTCATATTTGTTAACACAATAAGTGTTTTTTCTTTGGCAGCTAAAGGACTGATTGGTTCCTTATTGGCCACATTAGATGTGGCAATATCTATCTCACCAATTTGTTCAAATGTGCCTTCAAATCTTTGTTTTAATTCTAAATAAAGGCCTCACAAATTTGATTCTGATCCAGAATGTACCAAGTCTTCAACTATATCAGCTTGGACATGATCATCAACATGTGATATATCAAGAAGTTGATCAATAGTATTCTCGGTATCTTGTCCATTTACTGATCCACCGAGGTGTAGGCCTCTGCGAGCTAGATGCATGTACCTTTTCTTGCCTTTTGTTTTTGCTTGATTTTTGTAGAATATACCTTTACCCTATAAAATAAAAATAAAAAACTTTTTAAATTTGAATCAAAAGCGTCGATGGCCTACATCATCAAATAAATTATATACAACTATCATAAAATATGCATAGAAGTGAAACAGTATGAGCAATGACTACTTATTGATTTTCCAAACCATGAGTTGGCAATGTTGTGCCTTTGTTTTCCTTTTGGCTCTGCTCTTTTTCTCTAGAATCCAAGTTTTCCCTATAAAACAAAAAAATTATCAAATGAGAATCAAAAGCATATATAGGATACGTCATGAAATAGATTATAAACAACTTTCATGAAAGATGCATAAAAGTGAAAAGGTATAAGGAATAACTACTTACTTATTTCTCAAACAAAGGGATGACATATATTCTTCATTTCTTGTGATCTATTATTTACGAACACGCTTATATTCTACAACATTTTCATCATTTTTTCCCCACTTTTATATTTCAGCCTCGTATTCTTCATATTCTATATGTCCAACATATCCCATAGAAAAGATCATTAGTACATGAAAACACAACATTAGTACATGGAAAAACATCATTAGTACATGGACCCGACATTAAGATCAATGCAACAAGGTTCTATAATGACACAAAATCACCATATATATAAATTAGATAGTCTATGGTTGAGTCTGCATCAACTAAGCAGAATAGATATACCGAAGTGATGCTAGTAGATGATTATTCTCTTATTCAGTTTGAGGAAAAAAAACTCAACTCATGAAGACATAACAAACTAGCAGAGATATTAGACACACCAAACTTCATTTTGTTCTAATAATAATGTTCCAAAGAAATTAAAAATATCCTAGAGATAACAGACTGGCTCTTCTAAGGAATCCATATCATAAATCCTATCAGACCACCTCCCTTGTCTAGTCCAGAATGTCACTAGATTCATGCTTCATATAATTGTATCTCCCCAAATGGGTAATACTTAACCAATGCTCCATATATCTTTCTAACTCATATAAAATCAAAATTACATCATGATTATGCATATAGAAAAAAACCTGGTACATCTTCATACTCATAACTTCAAAATAAAACACTTTAACTCAAATCTAACTATCTTCTAATAACATCAAGGATGATCATATTACTTGGTCAATGTTATCAAGCTAAACAAGAATGTGGAGGTGGTCTTGGGCCTGAAATTGGGTTATCACTAGAAATTTTCAACCCATACATACAAGATTTTGACCCCATGGCTATCTTAAGGTACTAAATGAAGCATGTGATATTGGAACCTTGACCGAGTGTGTAAACTCTTCACCTCCCTCTACTAGCCTCTAGCATGTTGGGTAGCAACATAATCTCGTTTATGTGTATGGTGTTTTTCTCCCTTTAGAGTCTCGAAAGGCTCTAGAGATATTGAACCTAGAAAGTGTTTGTAGATTGACATAAGCAAAAGCCCCTAGTTTCAACTCATGATTGCAATTGGTGAAATGTTTGTGGATGTTAAAAAGGAAGAGTGACAAAACTATATTTGAGATATTTTTACATTTTTGTCATGCAAAATTTCATCCAATTAACAATCACATACTCTCTATATCAATTGCTACTTATGAAATTTATTCATCTACATAGAAGTGCACGAGTCCTACCCCATAATTTTCCAAATAGCATATTGTTGTGCCATTTGATCAACATTACCCCCATAGAACTAGTCCAACATTGCATCAATAAGACAAACCAACTCAAAGAAAAAATATTTCTTCTCTTGACACAAATAAGTACCCTGCATTTGCCTATTTCTACTGAACTAATTGTGGCTAATAAGACATTTAGCATTCATGAAGCACAATTAATGCATATAGGTAGTTCCCTCATGATCAATAATAAAATGATGGAAGAAAACTCTATGCTATAATTTTAGAGAATGACATGTTTTAGATTTACTTCTCCCTATTACACTAAGATACCTTCGTTTATAGCCGAGAGCAATATAAGTGTCATTATTGGAGTTATTAAAAACATATTGCATCTCACTATTTTAAAATAATTTGGAAAGGTTTCTTGAAGTATGTTTGTCATCAAATCTTTGACATTATACAATGTGATGAAAGGAGATGCGAGACCATACAATATTTTGCATTCTTCCATCTTTTGTTAACATTGAAACTCAAAAACATACATTCATAGAATTTCTTAGATATAATTTGATAGTAAGGAACAAAAGGTAGTCATATTTGAAACATTGCACAATACCAAAAAAAATATTTGGGTAATTCCATGGCCAAAACAATAAAATTCATACAAATATTAGTACATATCCTAGTACAACCATTGGCTAATCACATGTCCAAAACAATAAAATCCAATTTGCATGGTGAAAATTTATTCCATAAATTTAAGGTGACAAATTATCATCAGCATGATTTGCATTGCCATCAAGATCACAATTGTGATTACTTCTGTATGCATCTACTTCATTTTTTCCATCATCCTCATACAATATATTTTCCTGAGCATATGTTACATTCTCCATCTCAGTCTCTTCATTGGGAATCAAAGTTTCTTCTTCAAATACAACTATATTTTCATCTTCAACTTCTTTTCCCAATATTTCTTGTAAACTCGTACATTGCTCATCGACCATTATATCAACATATTCCATGGATTTCCTTTTGGAATGAGACTCTACTTGAATGACATACGACCATCCTGGTCTTGTTAAATCATCAATTAGAAATGACTGGGTAATTTCAAGAGGGGAAACATACGACTCATTAGTCTTTGATAAAATTTGGCATGTATTTGCACACACAAATCCATACTCATCATGTTGTATTGGTGATGGTTTGATCCATTTACATTTTAATGATATGGGACTTGTCTCACCATAATCAACTTGAATAATTCCTTATATGAATCCAACATAGAGTTTCTTTTCAATGTCACCATGACATTCATCACTAACAACAATCACAATTTTCCTTTCATGTGTCCTTTTCTTCCACTCTTAAATGACTACCATAAGCACACATCCCACTGAAAGAAGTAAATGATAGATTTGGAGGTTGTGAAAGCTCAATTTCCTTGATCATTATATCTTGACCTTCTTGATGTGCATCACTAATTGCATCAACAATCCAATCATCAAATTTTGGAAAAGAACCATCTCTATTATTCAAATCTTGAAGTGTATGCTTCGAGATGGACGCATCCCCGTTCAAATATCTTCTCCATATTTTCTACATAGAATATGAAAATACAAGATATATAATAATTTAAATATTAAATAAAAATAAATGAATAAATTATCATGTAAATAATATTTCACCTACGCCACTTATCAAATGAGGATGTGTTTTGAAGAACATAGGCATGCATCACAGTTTTTTCCTCAGTTGATAGCATGAAGCGACATCCATCATACTTCTAATAATTCGCTTGAAACTCGCTCCTATCCATCATCATCCCATACATGTCAATTGACATTACTAAAATACTTCATATATTTCATGCAAAATCCTATGGCTTCATGCATTGCATATCCCTCACACATGCTACCTTCTGTTTTTCCTTGTTACGAACAAACTTTTTCTGAACCTTCATATATTGTTATATAGGATACATCCATCTCATTCTTTTCAAGCCACAATTCTCTAGTTAATGTTCTATATGTATAAGAAGATGCATAGAGATATTAAATATTATCGGTGTGAATTCCCATTCCAATAATCAAAGGACGTTAATAACCTCTCCCCTCAAATCATCAAAGTTTGAAGGATCTAACACATATGTACTCGTTCTCTTCAATATTAGGCCCAAACTTATAATTTCCAATCTTGGCCCCTTTTCCAAACTTGATATGACTGAAATAGGTAAAATATCCTTTATTATGACATGATAGTCATGGGTCTTAATTCCTTTTATGCCATTATTGTCAATTTTTCTTCTAACATTACTACTCACATATCCAATAGGAAAGTTAGTCTGCGACATCAACATTAAGAATTGTGCATGTTGTTCCTTTGTCCACACATAAGGAGCAATAGGTTTCGTATATTTTCCATCACCATATTTTTCAACCCAAATATTTCGATGAATATTTAGTTCTTGAAGGCCTAGGCATGATGACACTATATCATATGCACCAAAAGAGTTTCTATAATAGGAAAATATATATTTTTCTCCATATGCATAAATTCAAAAATATTCCTAATGGTTATATGCTTAATGTATGACAACTTATATAGTATGCATAATTTTTTTACACCACTATCATTGAATGGATCACTTTTACTACCAAGAAATCCACCATTTTCAATAAAGTGCATTCTTTTTTCTGCATTTTGAATAATGTAATCACTTTTTATTTCCAATGGTGCTTCACGATTCTCTGCTTGACCATTGAAACATGAATTTTGTCAACGACATGGATGCTCCATTTTAAGGTAAGCAAAGCGCCCACGTCCACAATAAATACACTTACACAAACTACTTGAGCGTCTGACAAAACCATTAAAGATGCAAGCTGGGCATCCATGGTATCCATGAACATTGAGACTAGTCAATGTGCCATATGTAGGAAGATCATGTATCGTAAGAAATAAAGAATCTCTTAAAGTGAACTGGATTGAATCATTGTCCCATGAAATTTGAATTGCTTCAATTCCTCTAAAAAATCTTGTTATCTCATCAAATAATGTCTCTAAATAAACATCAATTCTATTTGAAGTCACACTTTTCTTTCCTGGTATAATCAATGAAAACATCAAGAAAAATGGTTTGTTTTCTAACCATGGAGGCAAGTTATAATTTATCAGAAACATCGGCCAAGTTGAACATTTAGAACTCTGATATGAGAATGGGTTTACCCCATCTAGAGATAAACCCAACCTTATATTACGAAGATCTTGGGAAAAATTGGGCCATTTATTGTTGTCTTCCATTAATCAATAACTGAAACTTGTTTACATACAGAATGGCCCAACATACAGAATGGAAATAAACTAGCTAGAGTGTCGGTAGCTTATCTATGAGAAGAGATGTGGCGGCTACATGCCTCTGAACTCTGCGTTATAATGAGGCTCGAAGGCCTATATATTATTAAGAAACAATGAAAACCATACACATCCAAAAACCTAACCCTAGGAGGTGAAACACCTTAATGTAGGCCCTGTTGGGTAACTTGGTACATCAATTTCCCAGGGTCGTAACTTTAGCATACTACCTCTGTTTGACGCGCATGATACATCGTTAGAAATTTATGTTTAAGGACTACATCCATAAACAACAAATATCAAGTCCGGAATAGACTCATATTTTCCCAATGATTCGATGCCCAAAAAACGTCGTTTAGGGCCTCTTGCATCTGCAACATTTTCCCAAAAATTCAAAATTTTTTGGGACCCTCCTTTAAATTCGTTTTGCTCGGTTTGGGTTTTACTTGATGTTGAATGAATACTATTTTATGTGGGAAAATGTTTTTATGTTTTAATTTTCTCACCCTCGGAAGTATTTTGGATTTTTTGGGTCGGGAGTCTAGTCACCTGCGCGTCCGTTGTTGTGGAGCAGAACTGGACACCAAGTCCGAAGCCAAGTGTTTTGGCCTCCGATGTTTTGTCTTTATCGGCGGTTGTTTTGAAAGCTGAATGGAACCATTGTTCATAAGTCTTCCGCTATTGGGGAAGGGGTTCTGCAAAATGGTCCGATAGTTGTTCCATCCTTTTTTGATCCCCGCCGTGTTATTTCGTCGGTTTTTGGTTCTCATCAATTCTTGTCATTGCGGCTCTAGAAAGCATTATGATTCCGAAAGTTTGTTTTGTCCACTTGATCGATTCTTTTTCGTTTGATTCATCGTTATTTTTGGCTCCGATTCTGCTGGTCTACGGAACTAATTTCTTTTACAGGTTCGTCGTTGTGGCTCTCCAACCTTCTATTGCTCTGACGCCTTAGTCTTGCGATATCCAATGCGAATGTTGATATGTTTCTCCACCGATGAATTTACGAACTCTCTACCGTTTTATCATTCATCGTTGTGGAGGCAATGTTGACTTGGTCACTGACCCCTTAGCATTTTGCCGCCCGATGACCTTTTTCTTCCCGCCGATTATAGTTGACCGGGGCATATATATAGTGGGGTTGGGGTGGTTCATTATTTTATCGTTATTTTTGGAATTTTCTCTGCGCTGTCGTTTTCGCTCGAGCATACCGGGATTCTCGCTGTCGGTACCCTCGCTCCTAGGTGGCTTCGCCGTGGAAGTTCAACGGTTTTCTTCCCGCCAGTCGCGCAACAGTTCCAGGTAGGCCCTTGTGCTCATTTTCCCATTTCGTTC
This sequence comes from Pseudotsuga menziesii, assembly GCA_001517045.1. Classification (NCBI taxonomy): domain Eukaryota; kingdom Viridiplantae; phylum Streptophyta; class Pinopsida; order Pinales; family Pinaceae; genus Pseudotsuga; species Pseudotsuga menziesii. The sequence goes on from LPNX010510150.1 coordinate 95,662, forward strand.
AATTGGACGAGCTGTTTTCTTGTCTCCGCGGTTAGTGTTTTACTTATGTTTCCATCTTGACATGTATATATTCTGAGGTGAATGGTATGACTGTCAGTGGGGGGGGGTCTTTGTGTTTTACTTGAGGTTTTATCCCACGGCCATTATGGTTTTGCAACCTACACTTGATTGCTGGGGAAGCCGGCGCAGATGGCCGTTACGTTGTCTGCACCAGTTTCCCTCATTGTGTGTTTGGCTATCCGGGGGACTTTCAAGGATTTCTTATGAAGCCGTGATGATTGGTTCCATAGTTTGGCCACTCACGTATTCACAAACCAGGACCTGTCTGTTGTTCTACTTCCCGCTTGAGGTGACCTTGTTCAGTTTCAAATCCGAACCCCAGACCGGTCTAAGATGGACCGTGAAGTGAACATTTACAGTCTTCTAGGGTGCTATCACCTGTAGCGTCCCCTTTGAGCTAATTAGATTAGGTGCCTTCTGTGTTCCACGTGACGTATAGGTCGTGGCATCGAGAGAGGGTTCAGGATTGTTTTCGTTTTGACAAAGGTTGTGTTTTCCAAATTCGATCTTTGTTGGACTGAGCTGGTTTTAGTTTTGGGCAAGAGCATTTGTTTGAACATGGTTTGCTTATGTTTTATAACTGTCATCATCTTTAATGCAGATGAGGTAAAACACTTATATTGTTATCTTTATCTTTAAATGTTGTCCGGAAATGACCTAACAGAACCTAAAATACATTTCTATACATGACAGGGAAATTCCTCAGAACTTAAGATGTCTAAACGTCAAAAGAAGAAGGCTTCTGCGGTCGAAGAGGAACCCAAAGTCGAAGTCATCACCAGAGTTGAATATACGTACGAAGACACCAAATGCATGATTGATGTAGAACCCGAATATCAATGGGGGGAGATTTACAGATTGATTACGCGTCGAGAGGTGCCTGACATAGGTTTTGAGGAAGAAAACATCTATGCCAACATAGAGAGGTTTTCATTAATGAAGATTGCTACGAGACCTGAACTCTTTCCATGCTCAGAGGTGATCGGGTGGATTCTACCCAGGGCAGATGTGACCACCATGATTCTTGAAAATGTTGATAAACAGGGTTATGTTGCTTATAGCCCTGGATATGTGGCCCTGCCTTACCACTTTCCAGAAGCGCAAATATATCTTATTGAAGACTGGCTGAAAAGCATCAGGATGGACCTAGTCGAGACAATCAAGAGGATGCTCATGCCTGGAAAAAACTTTAGAACTAGGCCGATTGGAGAGTATGACACTGCAAGTCTAAGAACCCCTTACAGGTTCATCACCTTGATGCTGAATAGGATTTTCGGGAGAGCCCACGGTAAAATCTTCAAATTGGAGTGGGTGCCAATAATTTTCTATGTTGTAACACAAGGGACCATTTTCAACTGGGCCAACATTGTGTCCAATAGCCTCTCAGCCTGCATGGCATCAGCATTAGGAGGGGTGTCCCAAAAGAAATCAGAGTTCTACATGAGCTCCATACTAATTGATTGTATACTATGCAATCAACCCTTCCCCAACCCAAGGTGCATCTGGGATCGAGAAAGAACACCGGTCTACTCAGCGTACAAGCCATTGTGGGCTCACAAGTATCATTGCCATTATAGGGAAGTGTGTGAGCACTTCATTATGCCACTATATACCTTAATTTTCTTGAAAGAATGCAACTGCATGTCGAAGGATGCATTGCAGGTGATTGAAGAGTATGCTGATTATTACTTGACTAAGGATGGGCTATATTTCAGAATGTTTGGAGGCTCTAGAGCACCCTCACTACTGCCTAAGTATGCCACAGACTATGTAATCCACAAAGAGGCAGTTAGACAAGTCTTTTTAGATGGCATAGGGAGTTTTCTATTTGAACATAAGAAAGCAGCATACCCTCCTTTTCCATTCAGATTGGGAAGTTACAAGTTTACTAGGGTAAAGAAGGCCGATGAATTCGTGGAGGAGTTGGAGAAATTCCATTTTGGGGAAATGCGTTTCCACAGGAATGACTCTCAGAATAAGGTTACAGAGCACTACAAAGAGGCAAATGTACATTTTGAATACACTAGCCACTGGGACAGAGAGGAGTCCATTTTCCGTAGTGCACAGAACATGACGGCCTTAAGAAGAAGGTTTAAAAAGAAAATCACCACAAAGGGTGGAAAGGGATAGGACGAGAAGGAAAAGACCGAGGAAGAGGAAACCAGGAAAATAAATGAAGAGGCTAGAAGGCTAGCCCAAGAGGCTGAAGGTTGGCTAAAAGGAGAAGAGGAGGAGAAGAGAAGAGTTGTACAAGAGGCAGCCAGAAAGGAAGAAGAAGCTTCCAAAAGCGAAGAAGAAGAAAGAAAAAGAAATATAGATGAGGAGCTAAAGAAGTAGGAAGCAGAGAATATAAAGCTAACACAGGCAGTAACAGAGCAATCAGCTTCTGACGCAGCAGACAGTTAGGCTCAGGACTTGGAAAACCCTGACATTCAAGATCCTGAAGCGCCTGATGCCAGCACACCAGGACAGGCTATGGTCCCCACTCTTAGGCTAATCCCCCTTGAACAGAAAAAAGGGGAGGAGGTACTGGATTTTAATACTATCTTTTATGATAAAGAAAAGAAAAGGATAGTAAAGAGGACCAAGAGGAAGGTTGAAACTAGGGGGCTGTCTGGTAAAATGATAAATGATACAACTATTGTATACAGGATATACAGAGACCCTAGGTTCACTATCAGAAAGGGGGCTACATTGATCCATGCTTCTGAGGAAAATATAGATAAAATAATGACTGATCTCGAACAATCCAAGAAGTCCTCTTCCCAGCTCAAAGATACCCTGAGAAAGGAAAGAGAGGAAAATAATAAGTTAAAGAGAAAGTTTGAAGACATACAAAAGGAGATCAAGTCTTCAAAAGCTGAGCTTCAGATCCTCCAGATAGAGAAGAGATCTATGGATACCACTCAAGAGTGTCTGGAGAAAGTGCAGCGTGAAAATCAAGAGTTGAGGGCAGAAAAAGAGAATCTACTAGGTAGGATAGGGGATTTGGAGTTGCAGAAGGCTACCTTGGAGGAAGGTGAGAGGCAATATCAAGAGCACAAGGCATAACTTAAAGAGAATATTGCCTCATTGACAGCAGCTTTAGAAGCGGCTAAGGAATGGCAGGTTAGTCTCCAGCCTTTCAAGGAGCACGTTCTGGTACAGAGAGCCAAGATGCACCAGTTGCAAGTGGCCATAGAAGAAGAAAGATGCAAGGTTTTGCAGGTAGACGGCCGGTTGGAAGAGAATGTGGAGACCTCTTCATATTTTGTTGACAGATCTCAGGACATCTTGGAAGTCCTGACAGGAAGGATGGCAAGGTTAGAAGCTAATGAAGAAACCCCTGTAGAGTTACCCTCAAAAGATCAACAAGCCCTCAGGTAGGACTACAATTTGTTGGAATTTTCCATCAACACAGCCGAAGAGTTCAAGAAGGCTGTTAAGAAGACAAGAGGGGTGTGTGCAGAATTTTTCAGGAGACTTCTGATCACTTATAATTGATGCCAAGTAGAGGCTAAACAAAGAATAGATGCTTTTCTGGACCACTGCCTGTTTTTGGAAATTTTGCAAAAAAGGTATCATGAAGATGAAAAAAGGATACAGCACATTAAAGCTTTAGATGAACAGACCCTAAGGAATGAGGTAGATCATTCCGCGGTTAGTGTGCAGCTATTAGAACACCAGCTTCACCTAAGCACAGCTAGAATAGAAGTCATTAGAAACTAGGCTGCAAAATTCGAAATAAATATTCGATTCTTGGAACCTTCTGAATTTGAAAGTATTGCTTCAGAGGCTTCAGCATGGAAGAAATTTTTGAATAACCAAGTGGGGCCCTCCTCATGAACATTTGTTCACTTTTGTAATATTTTGTAAATTTTATAAACACTTAGTGAAAGTAAATTTTTGGGAGGCGAAGAGTTGGGGAAGCCCAAGAGTCATTCGTGGGCAGCCCAATAGTCTTGTTCTTTTGTATAAATATAGAAGATTTAAATGAGGGGAAGGAATTTTTCCTATTTATATTAGTGAAGACATATTGTAAGAAGAACTATTTCCTTTTGCAATAGAGAATTACAGTTTTCCTGTTGGAGAAAGCTTGGTGGGATGTTCAAATGTTATGCTATGGATTTGTTGAAGAGGAACTATTTCGTTTTCAACTTTTTGTCCATTAACTGTGAGATCATTCTAACTCTTAGGACTTATGTTCTTGCTTGAATGATTTCTGGTTCATTTATGAAAATTACCACCATGAGTAAGGAATGTTGTTCGTAAGCAATTGGCTATCTGGTTGTTGAATATCTTTAATTGTTCATGTGTTTTGGAAGAAGTATCAGCTATCTGTAATTTCTCTTTATAATGCATGTACAAGATACATTACTCCTTAATAGGTGACAATCTTGCTCCCTGGGGATAGGTAGGTAGTTAGATTGTAATTCTTGCTGTGTGTGAATTAGATGCATGAGAGCCTAAGACGAGAGGTAAGAACCTGTGCATCACATTGTGAACACTCCTTGCATTCTCAATAAATTTGAATGTTAGGTAGGCACTTGCATATCATATTTAGAGTAAAAAATACAAAAATATATACGGTGGACTGGGCCGCAACCGGTAAAACCTTTTATTTTTGACCTACGGTAGCCGGACCGCAAACTGGATGGATTCCCTACACCAAACAGTCACGGGATAGTTGGGAACATTGACCAGGGAGAATCCCTTGCTGTTGTTTCCTACGATTTTCTAGGCCTCAACAGGGCCTCAAAACAGTTCCGGAAGTTTAGGACCTAAAAACTGCCAAAAATAGTAAATTGTGCTACAATTAAGGAAACTGGAAAATTGAAAGAAACAGTGGTAGGGGTCCAAGAGGAATAGGTGGGTTGCCACCAATATCCTCCTGGATCAATAACCTTCCAAATAATTGTAAAAATAAACCACCCTCTACAAATACATATCTCTACAAAATAGAGATTTGTAAATACAGAACCTCCCAAATATTTGTCAAACTAAACTACCCTCTACAAATAAATATCTATAGAGATGTGTGATGATAACTAGGTGGTGGAGTTCCTTGGCATCTTAACACTTGGAATTCAAAACTTTTCAAATATTGGTCAAACATGAATCCACGCTCTAAAAAATTCCGTAGAGATGTGAGCTTGTAATTAGGTGGAGTGCCTTGATATCCTAAGCCCTTGAAATTTGGAACTTCCCAAATAATGGTGAAACATGTATCCACTCTTTGAAAATATACAAAGATATGTCAATTGGTAACTAGGTGGAGTGCCTTGATATTTTATCTTGTAACCAAGTGGCGTAGTGTCTTATTTTAATTTTAGATCCTTCATGTATAATAAGTGAGGTCTTCTAGTGTTAGAAGTTGTGTTTTACCACATTGGGAGCATGTATTTGGATGCATGTTTAATTTTAAATTAGTTTAAGCACTATCAATATGGCTTTGATTATCATGTTGAGGAACACATATTTTAGAATATCCCAAATGTTCATCAAATTCTTCTTTTAAAATAGATATATGTGAGATGGTAACAAGGAGGACTACATTATCTTAACTCTTGAACTTAACACCTCTAAAATTTTGGTCAGACCACCATTCAAAATATGCAGATATATCTGTGCCAACAAGTAACTAGGTGGTGGAATGCTTTGGATATGTTAACCCTTGATTTTATACCCATCTCAACATCGATCAAGCTACCCTTAAAAGATGGTTGTAATAAGACTTGAATACAAAACCTTCCAAACACTTGTCCAACTAAACCACCCTCTACAAATATATATCTCTACAAAATAAAGATATGTAAATACAAAACCTCCCAAATATTTTTTTAACTAAACCATCGTCTACAAATTATTGATAACTATAGAGATGTGTGATGATAACTAGGTGGTGGAGTGCCTTTCTATATTAAACCTTGAACTTGTAGCATTCTAAATATTTGTACAACCATGTTTTACAAGGATATTGGTACAACCATCTTTTACAATAATATTCACCCAACCATCTTTTACAAGAATACAGAGGAATGAGATTTGATAACTAGGTGATGGAGTGCCTTGGTATGCATTCCAAAAAATATTCTAGTACATAGACTTCTTGAAGCAGATGCCCGAGAATATTCAAAGAATCACTTCTAACTTTTTTGCACATGGCACATGTAGAAACATGTTATATATTATCATAGGTGCAACTCAGGAAACACCAAATCTTGGTTTTCCCATAATCAGTTCCCTTTAGGCATGTATGGAAATATAATGCCCCAAAACAGTTAACCTTGCGAGAAAAATAAAAAATAATAGAAATATAATAAGACACCCATCAATTCAGTATTCTCATAGCCTAATAGCACTACATCCTAGAATGACTTGAATATTTTACAAAAAGGTAAACACTTTCTAGAGTTAGAGAGAAAAATGATCTAACCACTATATCCTAACAACCTCCAAGCATGAGGTGGGGGGAAGGAGGGTGCTCCTCATTGATCCTAGATAAGATAATTTTATTAATGTTCAACTAATGACCACAAAGTTAGTAAATGGGACAATTGAGTACAATGATGTTGTTATGAAGCCATAGTATGCATGGGGCTTAAGAGTTGCCACAAACATTGAAGCAAAGGAACATGCTATCTACTAAAGCTTGCAAAGAGTAAATGCACATGGAATTGAATATATCACAATTGTTGGGACTCATAAATCATAGTGTCGTTCATCCCCCATATTTCAACTCCCAATTATTCCAAGTAAAAAATGATATAATACATCCAACTTTGGATTTGGCAATGCAGTTTGACTCCATTTTATTTAATCAGGTCCTACGATCTCTAAATAGAAACACATACTATCTAGCCGATCTTGCAGTACAACTTAATGAAGGAAAGATTAGTCTAGAAGGGATAAAAATTATCTACCCATTGTATTCTAACAATATCCGTGAGTGAATTATAAAAAATCTTCAAGTACATGGACTTCCTAAAGCAAATTCCTGGGAATATTCAAAAGAAGCACTTCTAACTATTTTTCACATGCCACATGCAAAAACATGTTCTAGATTATCATAGGTGCAACTCAGGAAACACCAAAATTTGGTTTTCCCATCTAATCGGTTCGCTTTAGGCATGCCTGAAAATATAATGCCCCTAAGTAGTCAACCTCGTGAGAAAAATGATAAATAATGGAAACTTAATAAGACATCCATCAATTTAGTATGCCCAAAGCCTAATAGCACTACATCCTGGAATGACTTAAATATTTTACAAAAAGGTAAATGCTTTCTAGAGTTAGAGAGAAATTTTTTCTAACCAATATATCCTAACAATATCCAAGTATGAGGTTAGGGGAAGGAGGGTGATCCTCATTGATCCTAGATAAGATAATTTTATTAGTGTCCAACTAATGACCACATAGCTGGGCAATGGAGCTACTGAGTACAATGATTTCAATACAAAGCCAGAGTATTCATGGGGCTTAAGAGTTCAATTACGCCGCTGGAGCCATAGACAAACAACATGTTGGCCCTAGGAAACGTTGAGAAGAAAGAACCAGAATAATGATCATAAATATGAACATTCTTGTCGCAAGATGAGGAAAATCCATGACTGAAGGAGATGCAATAGAAGAGGAATAAAGTTGTTGAAAAGAAGAGCTCAACTGATTTTGGGGAAAGAGTTAGTTAGACTAAAACCTTTCTTTTAGTAATAAAACATGATTGTATCTTGGGAGGATAGTGCCTAATTTTTTATGTAACTAAATGTATTAAAATATAAAGACAACGTGTCAACTGATAGTTGAGATCCAGTTGACGATTGATTCAATAATTGTAAAAGAAAAAAAGATGATAAAAACACCAACCCAAGATGTGTGTGATTTGATCAATCAAAGGAAAGGAGAGGATTGATCCAGGCTGTGTGTGTATCGACAATTCACTGAAGAAGCAATAAAGAGAGAGAGAGAGAGACCAAAACCAAAGAGCATGACATGAGATATGAATGTATGAATTGTAAAGAAGATGAAAAGAGGATTTTTCAAGCTGAGTGCGTTGACCAAAGGTGCCAACCCAATTCTCATGCCATATGAAGAGAACCTTTGTGTTTTTTACTGGATGGGTTTCCACGTTATATCTTGTCTCTGTGTGTTTTAATTTTTATGTTGTGTCAAATGCACATTTGATGTAATTGAGCCTATCTGAATGTGTTGCACAGACTTAATAGCCAATGAAAATATATATATGTCGCACTTGTACTGATTTAACATATGTTAATGATTACGTTACATAATGTTATATATGTCGAAGGAACGATAGATAATTATCTTAAATGAATGAATAGAAACCAAAGCATAAATATCGGTTTTAGTCGAGTGACTTGATAGTATTATAAGAGTGAAATCCTTGACATAACTGTATAAAATTGGTTCTGACAGTCCCCATAAGATATTTTGAGTGAGACTTCATCTACGTTGTAGGTGTTTTTGATGGAGTTCTCCTTTGTTGGGCCGATATCTTGGGTTTTGTTGATGCACAAAGGATCTGAACCCGGGTCGACTAAAACCGAAACTAGAGAGCATGAAACGAGATATGAATGTATGAATTGTAAAGAAGATCAAAATAAGAGTCTTCAAGTTAAGTGCGTAGATCAAAGGTGCCAAACCAATTCTCATTCCACATGAAAGAACCTTTGTGGTGTTTCCCGGATGGGTTTCCACGTTATATCTTGTCTATGTGTTGTGTTTTAATGTTTGTGTTGTGTCAAATGCATATTTGATGTAGTTGAGCCTATCTGAATGTGTTGCACATACTTAATGGTGAGTGAAATTATATATGTGTCACACCTATACTGATTTAACATATGTTAATACTTATATTATATGTTGTTATATGTGTCTATGTAACAGTGGATACTTATCTTAAATGGATGAATAGAAATGAAAGTATAAATCTGAGTTGCATTCGAGTGCCCTGATAGTATTATAAGAGTGAAATACCCAACATAAATTTAGAAACCTTGTTCTGGCAGTCCCCATAATATATCTCGGGTGAGACTTCATCTGTGTCGTAGGTGTTGCCGACGAAGTTCTCTTTCGGGTCGATATCTTGGGTTTTGTTGATGAAAAAAGGATATGAACCTGGGTCAGCTGAAAGTAAGCCATCAAATGGGTTTTGTTGTCAGGACTGTGAATCATTCTGGTGGGGATATGTTTTGCTACCCGCCGAAGTTGAAAATTCAAGATTGGGTTGATTATAAGGCACTAGAATTTGCATGGGAATAAAGTGAAGGATCATGACTAAATGGTTGGAGTGATATATTTACACATACATTCATGAGATTTTCTTTAGCGAATTTCCCATCATATTTCATGCGTGGTTATTGAAGCTAGCAACCCAGAAGAAAAATTTCCAAGGAGGAGAACCGACTGAGTGCAATCCTCAACTGATACAACGGTTGAAAAGAACTAGAATTCCTATATCTAGGGCTGTTGACTTCTGGCTCGATAGTATTTTGGGTGGATATTGTTAACCCAAAAATCCCCACACAGCTCTCAAATGGCCTACACCACCTCACAACACTCATTTCACTCCATAAGACCTTCCATGACCTTCCATTTGACCCCCACACCTCCAAAGAGCCCAAGGATGAAGAAAAGGGCTAAAAACCCCCAAAAAGAGCCCAAAATAGACCCCCGGGAGCTAAAGACCTCAAAAAGGGGATAAAACCTTGAAAGGGGCTAAAATTAGGGCGAAAGGGGATAAATCCTTGACCAAGGGCTTAAAACCCTAAAATCCCTTGGAAAAACTATAAAAGGAGGGTGGGGGGTCACTCTCAAAACATTCCTCCCTTGCATACTGTTATGCTGCCCAAGTGGATGCCTTGAGACCATTTTACTCTCAAGCCACCCACTCTACCTCTCCTTCATCTCCATTTCTCCAAGCCATTGCTCCCTAACCAAGAGAGAGGTGCTCCCATGAGCTAGGGCATGGTGGGCCCATTTCCACCTAAGTGAGGTATAGCTTCTTTTTATGCATGTTCATTTGCTTATTTTATTTTCTGACCAATATTTTTAGTTACAGGTTTTCCATTAACATCTTTTGTAGGTTGCTTCCATAGTAGTATAGGTCTCTCTTGCAGGTTTTGGAGGTCTTTAACCCATAACCTTGTGTGCAGAGGGGTTCCATCTTTGCTTTTATTTATGTCTAGTTTCATTCCTGCTTTTCTTTTTTGTATTTCCACACAGGAACCTACCCTTCTGTACTATAGATGGAATGGATCCATTCCAACCCTATAGCAAGGAGAAATCCCTGCTACAGAACTGGCAACTCTGCTAGGTTGATCCCACAGGATCCCTGGGCCAAACTTTTTATTCTCAAGTTTTTAAAATTTTTTGCCCTAGTTTTTCATAAATTTCATGTTAAATCCATGTTAGATTCTTGTTTATTTAAATTTTTAGTTATTTTTGAGCCTCCTCAAGGCCAATCCAATCCCATTTGGCCACAGTACCAGTTACTGTTGGCCATTCATGGTTTGCAAATCACTCAACTGTGCTAAACGGCCGAACCGAATTTCTGAAAATTCACCTATGTTCGGGCTCATTTTCTTCCCAAAAAGTTGAGCCATTTGAGAATCTGCCTATGCATAGGGGTAAAAGGGCCCATTTCTGAAGTGGGGTTTCAACTGTTTGAGGTAATTCATCACGGTTTGATCAGAATCCAATTCGCAAAAATGGTACTTTTACAGGTGCGCGACCCATTTTTGGGCTTTTTAATTACAGTTTCTGTTTTTATTTTCTGCATTTTATTTCATGAACAATGTGTAAATGTTAATTAAATTATTATGGATTAATAAAATGAACCTAGTCTAACTTAAATCAACTTAAAATCAACGATCTTGCTGCCCCCTTCCTCCTCTACCCAGTCATCACCCTCCGGGGTATTCTGGGATACGACAAAGGGACAGCTCGTATAGATCTAGGAACTCCATGGAATTTTTCTAAAACCAAGTGACCTGGAAGGTACGCGGGGTAGAGAAGGAGGGCTTCTCACGGTGCTAAGCATCCTCCCTGCTTGACCAACCTAGCACTTGGGAGGTGACCTGAGGATCTACGGATGGGCTTAGTCCCATTGTGTTGAGAGCCCAGCACCTTCTCTTAATTGAAGAAGAATACCACTGAGAGGTAGACACTTAGTTAGGCCAACAATTCAGGGTTAATCACCATATTTGCTTACAAGTTTCTATTTACATTTTTGCAAACCAAATACTAGAACAAGCAAGCAAACCAACACACCATACCACATAATTAACCCAACTCAGTTCATGACGCTGAGTGAGCCTTAAAAGTTACCAAATTTACACTAAATTCAACCAACTCTACAGTCTTTGAGGACATAAGTCCCTGACTGCTACAACTGTGGGAAGTACTTAGGATTTTCCCAGAAACTCATTGTGAGGAGTACCACAGGAACCCCAAAGTAGCTGGCCGCTGAGAGGAATTGCCAAGCAAAACGGGCAACGACCCCTTCTGATTGTGTAGAGTTACCCGTGAGGAACAAGCCAAGCGCTGTCTTCTGGCAGTATTGGTGGCCGAGAGATCACCTTCAGCCAGTAGGAAGCCATTGAAACTGGGGTCCAAATTTCATACCCACCAGTTTTGTATACACAAGCCAACAAAATTGATCCTCCACAATATTCCTCACGCCTAAGAGGTGAACCACCACTGTTTGGAACACTCGGTCGGCACCATCATAGTCATTCTGAGTGATCTCCCACACCATCAGAGGGCCATATAGCCTTTGATTCTGATTCAGACCCATATCAGTTTGAACCAGGCCTCCACACCGCACCATCTAGCCCCATGGCTACTACAAACCCGGATCCATTTTCTGGTCTAACCTTAGCAAGTGGACCCATGTCCACATCACAAGCAGTCACCCACAATGTGGCAAGCGACCTAAGCATAGTCATGCAGAATGTCATTAGCCAATTTCCACCACCCATAGTGACCATCCAAGCTGGTCCAGTGGCCACACATGGGGGCAGTGGCCCCTCCACACACATTGTCCCACCTACCACATAGGGGGGCAGTGCACCAACCACCCACATTGCCCCTACTGCCATACAGGGGGGCAATGCCCCCGCCACCCACACCTTCCCACCCACAACACTTAGGGGCATTGGCCCATCCGCCATGGTGCCACCACAAACACCCCTAGCTGTGCAGATGCATTATGTACTTGCAAACCCCACCCCCATTGCAGCCCCATCCCACATCAATTTGGGGTCAAATCTGCCATTCATGGCTCATTTGAACTTGCCTGACTTGGAAAAATTGACGAATGACCCCATCTGTCACCAAGATTTTTGGCCACCCATGCCAACTAAGCTGCCCTTAGACATCCCAAAGTTTGAAGGAAAAGCCGGGGAATGTCCCCAAAATCATATAATGACATTCCATCTATGGTGCTTGTCCAATAGCATCGTAGAAGACTCCATCAGACTAAGGCTGTTCCAACTCACCCTTACAAGTGCCGCGGCCAAATGGTACATTGAGCTGCCACAAGCCAGGTACCCCGACTTCAACTCCCTAGCCTTCATGTTCCTGCAGTATTTCCAGCTCCTGTTCAGATATGACGAGGGGGTGGAGATCCTGCTATCCTGCCGTCAAAACACCGCCACTCACATCACTGATCATATCCATGAGTGGCAGTGGTGCCATAGCTTGTGCAAGAACCAACTTGATGATAGGATCTTCTTAGATTGGTTCCTCAAGACTTTGCTCCCACCCATCGCAAAGGATGTCGCATTTGAACGTCCCCAATCCGAAGAAGAGGCCATATTGAAGTCCCAACAATTTGACCTCATCTATGCCTAGTCGGGATACTTGTATACCGTCATCCCAGACGCTCCCTGTCCAAGTACCTCTTACCGTAACGCACCGAGGGCATCCCCCATAGCGGATGGAATTATAGGGTCAGTCTCTCAACAACCATCGCCTCGACCGACACCACCTGCCATTGCACCACAACCAAGCAACCCTGCTAATGTTGCTTACCAAAACCAAGCTTCGGACTATGCTAGAATGATGTCTCAGTCCGAAGCGATAACTTCCTATCCACAACCTGTGCCACCGTAGCAGGCTCAATCTATGGCTTGGCCAATACAGTAGTATGTGGGGCAAATGCCCAAATTCATGGCACCGCCACTGCCACAAATCTACAATGCACCACCAGCGCAACAAGTTCAAGCCCCCACCCCCGCTCCACCTGCCCCACCCGATCCTTTGGGACAAGTGTTCGCATAGCAAAACCATCCCAACGAGCCTGCCCCCAACAATTAACAAGGGAAAGCTAGAAATAATCGGCCCAGAAACTAGGGCAACAACCAACTGCAAGGAGGCACTCAACAATCGAATCCTCCCAACAATGCCGTAGCAAACTAGCCAGCCCAGAATCCCCTGCGACAAAATGCACCAAGGTGCAATGCCCCATTGTGCACAAACCAACCATGTACACTCTGTGAGGTCTATGGGAACTATACATTTAAGTGTCCCCTCATGGGTCGCGTGAAGCAGGCCATTCGAAACGAGGCCTAATAGGCTGCCAACGCTACAAACAAAGCATAACCCAACCCGGCACCACAAGGACCTCCTCCCATGGTGCTTCAAAACCCACTACCAGTCCAAGGGTTGGTTTCAACCGCCACTCCTCCCCAGGCCACTCCCAACGCTCCGGGGGCACCACCCATGGCCGTAACAAGTGTCCACCACCTCATGACCATGACCACTGAAGAGGTTAACTTACAAACTAGACGAAACCAGTACGGTACCACTACCAAACCTGTTGACTCGTCAACAGCATCTACATCTAAGACGACCAACTTACCTCTCTGGTTACCCCCATTCCCGCACCCCCCCATACGCAGAATCGTCAATAATGCCATAGCTAGAGCTACAGTCAGCTATAGCATAGTGGATGATTTGGCCCAAATGCCAACCTCCATGTCCGCTCTTGAGGTACTTAAAACGTGCCCAACGCAGCGAAAATCCCTACTAGCCTCTCTAGGGATAGTAGACCCCTTCAATTCCAAGCTGATCACCTTTGACACAGAAAATAGAGAACCACGCATTCCCTCCACTATTGCCTTCCAAATCTCGGTATCCATCAGAAACTTGGTTATGCACTGATGCATAGTGGATGAGGGGGCATCCACGTGCGTCATGTCTACCTTGGTGTGGCAGAAGCTTGGATCACCAATTCTGCAACCATCTTCCACGACTCTGCGGGATTATGATGGACACCCCACTAAAGCCCAAGGAATCCTCTCTCATGTCCCCATCACATTAGCCAGGAAGAAAGTCATGACTGACATTGAGGTCGTCAACGCTCAACTGGATTACAACCTCCTTTTTGGGAGGAGTTACATGTATTCCATGCAAGCAGTCGCGTCAACTATCTTCCACCTCATGATGTTCCCCCACGAAGGGAAGATTATGATGGTTGACCAACTCACCTACCATGATATGCAAGGGTTAACAGCACCTGCCAATGTTATCCCTACCATCACCACCATTGAGCCGCAAGGGACGACCGCACATGCTAACGTCATCCCCATAACTAACACCATGGTTGAAAACACACCAGGTTCCCCATCGTTGAATATAGGCCTTGGGTTGTTTACTGATCCCACCATGAAAGCTCCTTTCCCATTGATGTCACCACCTCTAACACAAAAGCAAACTGTGGACTTGTGCATGGTCTCATCAAGCACCACTGCACCCAAATAGCAACCGCAGCCGCAACCCCAATCACAACCACAACACCAACAGCAGCCACAACATCACCCGCAGCAGCAGCATTATGCACAGCCGCAACCACAACCTCACCCCCACATGTAACCAGCTGGGAGTTATGTGGGCTCATCTTTGGTCCATACAATTCCCTTCCTCTTCCCCCCACCTGGAGTCATGAGAAAGCCGGTCATGGCCACCTTGAGCCTACCCAACTTTACGTCGGGGATCCTGGTGTGGTACCTAGATCCACCAGCTCAACCACCAATGCCCCAAGTTGTGCTAACTCCAGTGCAACCTATCGCAGTTGAGTCTCACCCCCCACCCGGTCCGCATAGACCAACTGTCGCACCTGCATCTGCACCACCCCAACCCAAAAGGGCCAGGGGAAAGAGCACCAAAGCCACCGCAGAACCATGACAAGTTCCACCTTGTGCAGTCTGTGAACAATAGGGCCATCCAACTCAGGATTTCCTTGAAATCCCAGTGATCCATGTGCATCTGGACGGAATTAACACAAACGAAAACATCCCCGTGGTTGAACTCTCAACCGCGCCAGTAGTAAATAACAAGGCATTGAGGACAAACCATGCTTATGCCCTTTGTAGCTTATATGGGCATTACTCCCACCATTTCCAAGACCTCCCCAAATTTCGAATGGCTCTTGCTTACCTTCGTCACCATTCCCTTGAGTCTGAGATCACCTTGATCGAAGAAGTTCACCCCCCACTTCCTTCTTCAGACACCGTGTCCATTTACATGATGCCCAATTTCCCCGACTAGCTCATCCCCATCTCCAATGACGGTCCATCAGACCTGTCTCTCTGTTTCTTCAACAACGATGAGGAGATCCTTGAAGCTCTAGCCGCCTCAGAATACCCATGGGACGACATGCACCATCGCTCGTTCTTCCTCATGGGAGAGCATGTGTCGCAGTCCGACCAGTTTTTCGTGGAGACCAAAGATTTCATCTATGGGAAGGTTGACTGGTTCAAGAACCCAATCCCAACACCTGATACCTTCGAAGAAGGGAACATGGCGAACATTTCTCCAACCATTAAAATCGATATCTCAACCAACTCTGAGATTGTTAAAGAAATCATGCTGGGGGCATCTTGCTCCCCGGAAGAGGTCGATGCCTACACCGCTCTCTTCCAAGAATTTCGTGACATCTTTGCCTGGTCATACACTAAAATGCCTGGCCTAGATCCATCCATCGTGGAACACCACATCAACACATCGCCTGATGTGGCACCCGTCCGCCAGAAGCAATGGCCCATCGATCCATCCAAAGTGGCTGCGGTGAAAGCTGAGATAGAGAAGCTGCACATAGCCGGCTTCATTTATCCCATTACATACACAACTTGGGTTTCTAATCCTGTTCCCGTGAATAAAAAACAGGGTACCATTCACGTTTGTACAGACTTCCGCGATATCAATGGGGCATGTCCCAAAGACAACTTCCCCACCCCGTCCATCGACCAAATCATCGACGCATGCACCAGACATGAGGCCTTCTCCTTCATCAACGGTTTTTTCGGATACAACCAGATCCAAATCCGAAAAGAAGACCGTTGCAAAACGACATTCACAACTCCATGGGGCACCTTCGCATACCGAGTCACGCCCTTTGGCCTCAAAAATGTTGGAGCCACCTTCCAACGCACCATGATGCACTGTTTCCGCGATCTTACTCACATCATGTTGGTCTATTTTGACAACCTCATCGCGCAATCGCAAATCTACACACAACACATAGACTACTTGCGATAAGTCTTAATGCGATGTCGCTAGTACAGGATCCGCTTGAACCCATTCAAGTGTGTTTTCTGTGTCCCTACGGGCCGTCTCCTAGGATTCATCATGTCACACAAAGGAATGACCGTTGATCCTGAGAAATTCGAAACAACTTTCCCCCTAACGTCACCCGTTTGAGTGACAACGTTCTTAATTGTATTATAGTCTTTTCATTTTTTTTTTACACATTTTTCCTCGATTGAGTCTTATGTATCGTTTCCTCTCATTGCTTTAGATGGATTACACCTCAGATCAGTATATGGGATTCGCAGATGGAGCAAGCAGATGGTACCCAAACCTCACCTCGGCTGCATGGGTAATCTACTCCCCATCGCACAAGTTGATCTACATCGACGGAATATGTGTGGGCACTACAACCAACAACCAGGCAAAATATGATGGTGTCAATGGCCTCTTAGTCGCCGCTTTACAATTAGGAATCCACCATCTCGATGTCTTCTTAGACTCCTAGCTGCTGGTTTCTCAACCAAACAACCACTACTGAGTTCGCGATCCCTGCCTCTTTAGAAAGTACCTGCGCACTAAACACATGGTCAAAACATTTGAATCCATCACATTCACACATGTTCCCAGGAACCTCAATAGTGTCGCAGATCAGATGGCTAATGATATTCTAAATTGGCACATCCATAACAGCATATAGGAAACATACAACCATAAAAAAATGCATAATCATGTCTAAAAATACACACATAGTGTAATAATACATCACATAGGCATTTGCATTCCACAACATAATAAAAAAGACTCACATCATAAAACCATAAAAGCGCATCCACGTGCGTCAAAAATATATATCAATAAATAGATAAGTTGCATGTCCAAAACATGTCCAATACAAAATGAGAAGCCACATATGCTGTCTCAACAGGATATACATAGCGACACAAAAACTCCTAAGTGCACCAATTCACTAGGGGCAGCACCATTAGTTGCTAATTCAAAGTCACCCGGAACCGGTTCGAGACACCTCTCACACCTCCAGGATCAAATCTCTTAATGGGACCATCGTCTCATGTTTAACTAATCAATTTCGGGACCATTTCCCACAAGTCGCCTCGATTCACAAGCCATGACATGATGATGTGAGTGTCTATGGACCGGTGCCTGTATCACATTGCCCGATCGCAACTCATGTGAGCAATCGGGCCGCCGCCTGTTAAGGATTGTACCATATTTTAATTTTTGTATTTATAATTGTCTTGTTCACTGCACCTTTTGCGGACATCTTTGGACCATTGTCCATAGAATCCTTTGTTTTTATTCCATATATTTGACATAGAAGTGTTCTCAGGCTGCTGCCCCCTTAGAAATGTAGTTTTAGCTTTTACTTTGTATTTTTAGTACATAATTGTCTTTTCGGTTTATTGCACCTTAAGCAGACCTCTGGACCACTGTCCACAAAATGATTTCTTTTCTTGCACTTATTTGGCATATAAATGCCACCAAACTTGTACTCACATCGCATGTGGTCAAGTCCATCCACATTAACACACACACATGCTCTCCTGACCTCTGTATGAGATCCACCTCGGTTTGCGTGCCTCTGCCACACCGTCTCGCAGGCCTCTGCCGTGATCTATCCCACGCATGTATTGGTATGTTTGAGAGCCTTCTGCTTTGTCCATACTGTGCAGATGACCTCTGGACCTCTGTCCACCGTCCCGACATGGGGCACCGCTCGTGCCATCGCATTCGGTTGACCACATTGGAGTTTCGTTTAAGCTCTTTTCTGACTCCTTAAAACAATGAAAAGATCACCGAGCACAGTTGTTTCCTTTCCTGCTCGCTAAAGTATGGGAAAGGACGTCTACATCATCTTGTTTACCTCCTTTTGTGGACCATGTAGACCATTTCATGAAAAGGACCTCCTTGGCACACTCAAGCCAAGACTGTTCCCCTCTGCATACTTTTGTGCTTTCTCGGGCAGAGGGGCCACACTCTATGAAAAAACTCACCACCGATTTTTGTTAAGCTCTTTTCCAGCCGTCTCAACAAGAAAAGATCACCAAGCAAACTTGGTTTCATTCATGCTCATAAAATGATGTGAATGACCATCCAGTCAGTATAGGTTTAACCTTTTTCAGCCTTATTGGACTACCAACGGTAAAGAAGTCTCTCATCCCCTCCAAGATGGGCGAGCTCTCCTATGTATACTTTTATCCTTTTTTGGGTGTAGGAGACTACCAACGAAAAAGAGCCCCCACTAGAGTCTTCTTCATGCTTTTAGACTCTCTAAAATTGAAAGCACCATTGAGCATTTACCTTCTCGGGCTCGCCAAAAATCCACGAGATCGTACCACAACGGTGTCCCGAGACACCACCCCACAGAAAACAGTTTGGCAACATCCCCACATTGGGTCGCCTTTGTTCAGAGTACTCTGCAACGTGTCTTCCTTGGATCCCATCAGTATCAAAAGTGTCCACCTCCTCCAAGTATTTCCCATCTGTAGTGACATTCTCGGTATTAGAGCTATGATCCCATTCCCATGAGATAAGTTTCATTTGCTGCCTGGTCCGCCCTGCCGTCATACTCTGAACAAAGGAAGTTTGAGTCTCCCTCCCCCCCTGCCCATGTTTAGTTTTCTCCTTCCCTCCCTTTCCCCCCCAATTCAGTGAGTCAGTCCGCAGATTGCTTCACACCTTCCGGTTATCCCTCGTGCCCCTGGTCAAGGAAACATCATCGCCTTGTCCAGGGGTAGGTCTCCCTCTGTCGATGCCAACAAACATATTCCAGAGGATAGACCTAGAGGTCCCTCTACCTTGGTTTCATTAACATCATTGATGAGTTCCTTGGACCACTTGAGAGGAGTCCTTAGTGCCTCTCGAGATGGTGCTCGACTTCAACTCCATCATCGCACCGTTGAGATTCGTACAGGGTTCGTTCCACACAGTACTCGGTCGAAGACCTCGGATGTCACCTAACTCTAGCACATTGGTGAGTCCACTCGAGGGACCTAAACAGGTTATGTCCCTTGTGATTTTCAGGTTGCATTGGAGACAGTGTTTAGAAGCCCCAGTAGTGCTTCGGTATACCTTTATGATTGATACAACATACTTGTTCCGTAGATACTTTGACTCTCAAACAGCGAGTCCATACAACTATGTACTGTTCCAGATCTAGCAGACTGTCAATCACGAAGATATAGCATTCCATGAGAATGCCATGGGTCCAATGTACCAGATCAGTATTGTATTCAGCCTTACATAGAGGCAACCAGCATTGTAACATCAGTTGTATATGGTCGGCTCTTGTATTTTAGAGCATAGATCAAATGATTCTTTTGACATTGTCATGAGCATGGGAATGCCCGCCTAATCCATATACATGTCACACATTTATTGTATCTCACCCATTGATGGGAACCAAATTAATACAAAACCAAAAGCCACCATGCCCCAGCCCCGGAAGCACCACCTCTCGACAGCAAATCCTATGATGTCCGTCAGCCATACGTTGAGCTCCTACCCTCACACATCGAGGGGCAATATGTTAACCCAATAATCCCCACACAGCTTTCAAATGGCCTACACCACCCAAGGACACCACCTCACAACACTCATTTCACTCCATAAGACCTTCCATTTGACCCCCACACCTCCAAAAGAGCCCAAGGATGAAGAAAAGGGCTAAAAACCCCCAAAAAGAGCCCAAAATAGACCCCCAGGAGTTAAAGCCCTCAAAAAGGGGATAAAACCTTGAAAGGGGCTAAAGTTAGGGCGGAAGGGGATAAAGGCCCAAAAAAGGGGCTAAAGCCTTGACCAAGGGCTTAAAACCCTAAAATCCCTTGGAAAAACTATAAAAGGAGGGTGGGGGGTCACTCTCAAAACATTCCTCCCTTGCATCCTATTATGCTACCCAAGTGGATGCCTTGAGACCATTTGCCTCTCAAGCCACCCACTCTCCCTCTCCTTCATCTCCATTTCTCCAAGCCATTGCTCCCCAACCAAGAGAGAGGTGCTCACATGAGCTAGGGCATGGTGTCCCATTTCCATCTAAGTGAGGTATAGCTTCTTTTTATGCATGTTCATTTGCTTTTTTTTTTCTGACCAATATTTTTAGTTGCAGTTTTGCCATTAACATCTTTTGCAGGTTGCTTCCATAGTAGTATAGGTCTCTCTTGCAGGTTTTGGAGGTCTTTAACCCATAATCTTGTGTGCAGAGGGGTTCCATCTTTGCTTTTATTTCTGTCTAGTTTCATTCCCGCTTTTCTTTTTCGTATTTCCACACAGGAACTTACCCTTCCGTCCCATAGACAGAAGGGAGCCATTCCTGCCCTGTAGCAAGGAGAAATTCCTGCTACAGATATATCATAGAAATTGCAGTCCAAACAATTAAGTCATATAGTGAAACAAAAAGATAATTTTTCCAAGGACCATGAGGGTGCTATCTAAAATCTTTGAAATTGTGGATTAAGATGTTGGTGTGTGAAAAATGGATTCTGAGAATGGAGTCCGACAAGTAAATATTTGTGCGCGGAGACCCGAGATATGCCCCAAGAAATATTGCAAGAATAATTGGTGGGGATAAATTGAGACGTTTCCTGGTAACACCGAGATTGATCTAGAAGGTGAATGCCTAAGGAGTGGATACATATTTCGGTCAGGAAAGACAAGAAGAATTGTGACAAGAAGAGGAAGTTGCATTGCGATCAAAGCAGAGGACTACAAATTGGCATCGCACCTCGATGGAGGATTATGGGACGAAGAGGAAGAGTAATAGTTGATATTTAAAGAAGATGAAGAAGAAGAAGCACTGGATCCATATCAAGATCATGACATACCTATGACCCCGCATAAATTACCTAAGGTAATATCTAGAAACACATCACCCAATTGTTTTGCTAATCAGACTAACTGTAATATTGTAAATAGCAGACAAGGAACTCCCACTAGCATAATTTTTAATTCAAAAGTACCAAGATTAAACAGAATGCCCAGGGAACGATATATAGTTTCCAATATTTAATGGAAATGGGTTGGAGGACCTTGAGCAACACTGGTTTCTATGCGAAGCTATATGGACCGTGTGACGGGTCCAAGAAGAATCCATGAAGAAATCCCATATGATCACGACCCTCAGAGGTCGTACGTTCGACTGGTACATGCAATTTTCTGTTGTTCCTGTAAGAATCCCTCAGAAGACATTGGATCAGGTCCAGAAAATATTGATAGATGAGTTTAAAAAAACAAAATCTGAGTCGCATTGCATTACAAAGTTGAAGGAAGTCAAACATTTTCCTACGGATTCTGTTTGGGACTTCGACCAAATATTCAAGACTTTAATGGCCAAAGTAAGTTTTCAAATGCCAGACGTCCATCATATATAATGGTTTATTGCGACGATGTTACCACATATATGTGTCCCATTAATGCAACAAAAAATTGTATCACAGAGCGAGGCTCTTGAGCTAGCCATAAAGTTGGAAGCTTCACCGGTCAAAGAAACTGGTGCAGGAATGATGCAGATATAGTTGCAGCTCGCCAATATTACATTGCAGCTACATGATATCAAGAAAGGGAAGAAGGTATAAGAATATTTATGGTGTACCAGATGCATAACCTAAGGGCATTATAAAGACAACTGCTCGATGTTTATGAATTATGTCGCATTAGGAGCACCAAATCCCATGAATACACAAGGTATGCCTTGGTGTCCAATATGTTAGACTAGAGGACATAGGTCAGAAGAATGCTTATACTTACAGAAAATCATAAGTGCACCATCCAGTCTATAGTGTGAGTTGTTTTAGCCAGTGTGCCACGATAAGAAAGATTGCATAGCATATTAGCTACTCAAGAAAAAATAGTTGACACATACTTGATGAAGAATGATGAACAAATGAAGGATGAGTGAGATTAGGCACAATTTCCCAAGAAACAATACCCTCATTCCCAATATCTGTAAACACAATACCCTCAACTTAGGGGGGTGGAATTTTTAGAGGTCGAGGATGAGGAGGAGGATTTGGTCATCGAAGAGGTCAAGTTATATGTTATAATTGTGGGAATCCTGGACACTTTACCTGGGATTGCACAAATCCTACTACGACATGTTCATATTATAAATATTTTCACCATATTATCGAAGAGTGCCCTCAGTTGATTGCGAAATGACAGGACAAGAATGTGGGAAAATAGAACCCACCTCAGAATCCCAATCCGAACATGCAAAATATCTTTGCTGAACCGAGGGAGCTAAGTGTTTTCATCGTAATAAGAGGAGATGTTGCGACTGGAGCAGATCAAGATGCACCATATGGACAACCATGAGTGTGACATGAAGCACAAAATAAATCATCATTCGATGTCCAAAAAGAAAAGGAAGTATTCATAGATCCACGACAAGAATTCGTCGACATAAATCAAGTGTTGACCTCTGTTGTTGTACGAAATGAAGGAACAATAGTGGACATGCCTCAAAGATTTGAAAAACTATTTCAAAAGAAATTGACAACAAAGGTTAGTAAACTGAAATAATTCTTTACATTTTTTTTAACACTACTATGTGATAAATATGATGTTGCAGAGTTGACAACTTTGATAGAATAACCTCAAGAAGATGTGCGACCTAAAAGAAGGGTTACTCATATTGGAAAAATATTTAAGACTGGTCATGAGTTGAGAATGGCTGCCCAGATATGAGATTATGACACATAATGTATTATTATATATTTGGGCTCTAATGTGAACATTCTTACTAGAAAAACTTTGGAAAGTATGGGAAAGACACAACTAGTATGCTCTCTTGTTCAACTCAGATTAGAAAATCAGTCGAAGGTTTTACCCATCGATCGACTGACTCAGGTTCCTGTTGAGATAGAATGACTTCACACTTATGTAGACTTTGAGGTGATTGACATTGTTGATGATTCGAATCCGTATCCTGTGCTTCTAGGGATTGACTAGGCCATTAATAACCAAACTATTATTCATTTCAAGAAAATGATATTAACATTTGAAGATGATGAACTAAGGGTGGTCGCACCGCTTAATCCTCTAGAATGCCAGAGGTATGTTGAGCAAGTAAATATTGAAGGACAATATGGATAATTAGACCATATCTATAATATCACTTCTACAATGGATGATTATGTGAATCCAATTACCGACAAAAAACTCAGCTCGTGAAGTGTTAGATTCTGCACATCGGATCCCAGAGAAGCTTTAGAAAACTAGTAGAACTGGTTGCATGAAGTATCAATGAGAAGATGCACAAGAATTAAAAAATCCATGTGACAGGAAGGTATCGAGGTATGTGATATACCTACCAATGAATTCTTGCCTAAACTGGAATATTTTCAAAAGTAACAGAACCTCAACGACTGTTAGCTTTGGTATTTGCATTGAAGGCTACACCTGCTAAATGGTGGGTCACACATAAAAAATCTATCTGAGAATGTCCCTAGTGTTAGATATTGATGGAAATCTAGTTTAAAGAGAAGGTGATGTACACTAGCCAGAAATACACAGGATTGACTAGTCATGTCAAGAACATTGAGCATTGTCGTGCGACATGGGAAGCATGTCTGCGACAGGAATGGGTCCATCTGTTTGTACACACATTGGACATGATACAAAGGAACTGGTATACATCAGTCAAGTTGCAACAAGGAAAAATAGAATGAGAATATTTAGCTTCCAGTTTCACCCAAACGTTGAATTTCTTGATGATAGTCCATCAATTGATAGTCCATCAAGTGATCAAGAGTAAAATATTTGAAGATATTCCTATATCAGCCACACTTTTTTTTCATAGCAGCGCGACAGTCCAACATTGGATGGAATTCTATAATGTAACAGGCGAACCAGATGATGATGATCCCCATGAAATAAACATCCTTGATTCTGAAGGTACTCACATGGTGGAAGGATCAGGTGTGTCGAACAACAAGTTTTTGAATCTATTGAAAGTAAAAAAATTAAACATTGGTTCCCTAGAGAATCCAAAGTTTTCCAATATTGGAGATCATTGGGACAATGAAACTGTTGGGGATATTACCGACATACTACATGAGTTTCAAGATCCGTTTCCCACTAAGTTTTCTGAAATGAAGGGAATTGTCAGATACCTTGGAGAAATGAAGATTCCATTGAATTCTGACGCAAAACCTATTAAGAAATGACCATATCGACTCATCTGTGGTACAAAGAAAAAGCCAAAACATAGTTAGATCGAATTTTAGATGTGAGCATCATAGAAAGTGTTGAAGAATATGAGTGGATCAACCCGATGGTACTACAAGATAAGAAAATTGCTGGTGAAGTGCGTATTTTTCGTCAATCTAAGGAAGCTGAATGATTGCTTCCTACATGACCCATTTATGACACCATTTTTAGATGAAGTATTGGAGAGTGTTGGGGGCCAAGAATTCTATTCATTTAATGATGTATTCTCTAGTTACCATTAGATCGTAATTGTGAAGGAATATCAACACAAGACAACCTTTGTGAGGAAGTGGGGATGTTTCCAGTATACAATGATGCCCTTTGGACTCAAGAATGCTCCTGTTATGTTTTCTAGGATAGTCGTGGCTGATTTCAAATATTTTATTCACAAGTTTCTTGAAGTCTACTTTTATAACTGGACAATATTTGGGCTCATAAAAAATCATATTGAGAGCCTCAGAATGATGTTGGAACAATGTCAACAGTATCATATTTCTATAAATCTAAAGAAGTTTATTTTTTGTGTGCATTTTGGAATTTTGTTGGGTCATGTGGTGTGTCAGGATTGAATATTGGTAGATCCTGCTAAAATTCCGATCATCGTAGACGTACCACTCCCCACGATAGTAATGCAGTTGAGAACGAATTTGGGACATACATGGTACTATCGAAAATTTATCAGAGTGTACGTAGAGGTAACTGCTCCTATGGATAAATTGTTGAAGAAGGATGTTAAGTTTCAGTGCACTGAGCAATGCCAGCATAGTCTAGATTGTTGGAGTTTGTGCAACTTCAGAAGATATTCTTATTTTCCTCCTTTGAGAGTTGAACTTGTTGTAATCAATCATACAAACCCTAGGAAGAACAATGTAAGACTTGCGGTGAAAAGCCAACAATAAAATAATCAAATATAATTTATGAAATTTAAAATTATATTGTTCCCCCAAGTGAAGTTGGCCCCAATTAAATTATGGGTGGGAAAAAAATATGAATAGGAGGCGCCCCTCCTCGTTATTTCACAACAGCAGCAACACAACAACACAAGTGAAGTTCGCAATTTTCTGGGAGAGAGTGCAGCTACACAACAACTCAGAGAAGTTCACATACACTGCAAAAGAAGATTGTTTTTAGGGTTTCAATATTTTGAAAGCATTTCCATATTTTTCTTTTCTTTCTTCATTGTACTTTGATCTCATAATTATTATCTCTAGACGAAGGTTGTTGGGTTTTCTCCCATTTGGGTTTCCCAGGTGAAAATTACTTGTGTTATTGTTCCATGCTTTGTCTATCTTCTAGTAGTCCTATTGAAAAATGAAATTAACATATACTGTTATAATATTAAGAAAATATAACATGGTATCATAGCGGTGCTAGAAGAAGCCATTGTCGAAACTTTGTTAACAACCTGATGAAATTAGGGTTTCCAATTTTGACCTACTCCCTTCACAGTTTTGGCTCAACTCTATCTCTTCTCAACTCACCTCTCTAGGGTGCATTTATCTGTGGAGTCAGTTTTCCAAAAATCCAACCTTCATTTTTGACCTAGTCTCTGGTAGGGTTTCAAATCCAGATCTACATTCAAGATGATCAACATGAAGGTTGAAGATCGTCTGGAAGGAGCTTCCAACTTGATCCCCTGGAAGTCTAGGGTTCTTCTCCTACTAGAATAAAATGACCTATTATAGTGTGTAAATGAAAAGTTCCCAAAACCGAAAGTCGAAGAAGACAAACCTCGCTGGAGGAAGGATGATGCCAAAGCAAGAAGGATTTTGGTGGACTCAATTAGAGACCACTTGGTTCCTTAGATCTCAGAAAATATGACAACGAGGAATATGTTCAAAATCTTAAAGAAGCTATTTGAACGCAATAGCATCAATGCGACTCTCACATTGAGGAATCAACTATCTAATATGAAGATGAAAAAGTCCAAGAATATTGCCTCATACTTCACGAGGATCACCGAGCTCTAGGACAAGATAAAGTCCAGTGGAGACAATGTTGAAGAAAAGGATCTCATTATGGCCACCTTAAATGGTATCCCACCATCTTGGGAGTCTTTCATCCAAATTATAAGTGGTCAAGCCAAGCTTCCCAAATTTGATAAGCTATGGGAAGAATGCACTCAGAAATAAATAAAAATTACAACACACCAAATACTTCATGGCGCTCAACTTGAGGAGAATCAAGCGTTCATATCTCATGCCAAGAAAGGAAAGGGAAGGGGAATGAAGTCCTTCAATCACAAGCACCAAGATATGAGATCAAGTCCTCCCCCAAATTAGAAGAAACAAGAGAAGAAGGACTTATCTTAGGTACAATGTTACAGGTGCAATAAATACAGTCATTATGCTAGTAGCTGTGGAAGTTCAATCAAAAGGAAGCATGAAGCTTCAAATGCTGATGTAGAAGAAGACCCTCCTCACAAGGAGACAAAGAAGGATGATCGGTTGGATTCCTTCTTTTAAGAAATGATACGAACATGATTATCGTCAAGAAATCATATGAAGATCAGTGGACCCTGACAATGGGAGTCCACCCACAAAACTACAAAAGATAAGTATTTGATTTTACATGCTCTAGTAGATTAGATTTGGTTGTTTTATGAATTTGTGTTACATAGATCTGCATTTCTAAAATTCAAGTAGTTAAATAGCCTGTCATGCTGCATAACCCATCTAGGATGAGGACTCCTTTATAACATACTGGATTAGTACACACTCTTTATGGTATGCTATAATGGAGACCATAAGCATCTAGATAATGGCCTTACATGTGTTGTGTCGAAGCATTGACTAAAAGGTTACCTACATTATTTTTTCAATACATTGATTATGAAATATTGCCAACCATCTGACGAGATTTGACTTGTAGGGAATGCCATGATCTATAAGGACAATTGATCCCATTGATATACAAATGGAACGGAAACATAAATCCTCTAGAAGCATGTATTATGACTCTTAGACCCAGAATAATCTCATGTAGATATTTGGTGATCAGAAGCAGAAAGATTATACAAATGTCGGTCTATCTGCTGCTTCAACAAGATTTACTCAATCGAATTCTGAGAGACAGTGGGATTTATCCCTCAAAGACAAGGATTCCAGTCTATTACATATGATAGAAACCTGACGACACTGATGTCATGACTCAAACAAGAGAATTGAAGGATCCTTGATGAACCTGGTCGTCACTAGGATGGATTATTACTTTCCATCCTACATTCACGTGCCCAAGTTAGAAGCTTCAGGAAAGAAGGAAACATTTGTGGGATATCACAAGTCTTCAAAGGATTACAAAATATACATACCAGGATAAATTCAAATCGAATTCAAGCAGGATGCAACCTTTGAAGAGGAAATGGCTATCCGAAAAGGAAGAGGATCAGATATGGAGATCGATGACAATGAAGCAATGAGATAATATCCCCCTCCAAACATTAAGAAGGAGTCTAAAGAAATGAATAAAATGATCAGTTCCATTGATTCAGTTGAGCCAAATAATGCTCCTACAAGATATGGTAGTAAGATGGAAAATACCCAGATGGGAATGACATATTTTCCAAAATGCAGAGGAGCATGAAGCTCCGCATGGAGCAGATGGGAGCATTGAAAAATACAAGGCCATATTTGTTGCCAGAGGGTTCTCTCAAAAAGAGGGAGTCAATTATGATGACACAATTGCTCCTATCGCTTGATACAATTCCATCAGATAATTTCTATTACTTCATCTATGAGATGGAAGCTGTATCAGATGGATGCCAAGACAACCTTTCTCAATGAAATTATTGATACATTACTTCTTGAGATTAGAAGTATGATAAAGGCATCATAATATTTTCCTAGGTCAAGGAAAAATACACCATGGATATATTGAAGAGATTCAGAATGTTGTACTGCAAGTCCATAGCTACTCCAATGGACACAAATTTGAACAAACCGAGAGATTCTGCTTCAGATTCAAATTTGATCGATCCCACTATGTATCACCTGATGATTGGGTCCTTGATGTATTTGATGAACACCAGACCAGATATTCATTTTGATGTGAATGCCCTTAGTCAGTTCATGTGTGAACCGAGGCAGATTCACTATATTGTTTCCAAACATGTGCTCAGATAATTACGTGGCACAGTGGGATACGATCTACGATAAAATTCATATTGTGACTTGAAATTTCAAGGGTTTACAGACTCGGATTGGGCCAGATGCTCTACTGATAGGAAGAGTAATTCAGGATGTTGTTTCGGTCTAGGTTCTGTAGTTATTTCTTGGTGTAGTAGGAAGTAGAACTTAGTAGCTCTCAGGACTGCAGAGGTCGAGTATATGGATTCTAGTTCAGCAGCCCGAGAAGCAGTTTGTCTTCATAAAATTACTGCAGGATTGTTTGGCCAAATTCCAAAGCCAACCGTCATTCACTGTGATAACCAAATTTTTGTGTAGATGTCCATGAATCATGTATTTGACGACAAGTCAAAGCACATATAGATTTGATATCACTTCATACATGGTATGATTCTGAAAGCTATGGTCAAACTCCAGTATATTAAGACAAATGACCAGACTACAAATGTTCTCACCGAGTCTCTTCCCAGGATGAAGCTTAAATACTTTTGCAGAAGACTTGGAGTAGAAGAGAATGTATCCCTCCTTGATAGGGAGAGATGATTGAGAGACATTTACCATACTTTTTCCTAGGTACCTCTACTCATCTAGGTTCTCAGCCAGGTATGGGAGAAATCCCATCGACATATGAGACATACATGTAGTAGATGGTTGGGATAACATAAGTGCCTCTTCTTATGTAATGAACATAAAATAATAATTAAATAACCATTATATAATTAATAATAACTATTAAAATAAACATTAATTATTAATATTAATACATATTGATATTAATAATTAATAATTAATAATTAATAATTAATAAATAGTTATTAGTAAACAATTCTAAAATGACGCATCCTTTCATGGATAGTATCCAAAGTCCCTTTACAATTAATATATATATATATGGCACTCACTTTGTAATATATCATCATATCTATTCTATCATCAATTTATATATTATTATGGCTTATTTAATATTCCAAGTCTTTTGGTAATATTATTTGTGTAAGTGAATAAATATTCACTTCAAGTGGTATCAGAGCGAAGTTACTATTCAAGCTTCTAGGGCTTCCCTAAAAAATAGGACCTTGTCCTTAAAAAATAAAAGGTAAAAGTAACCCCCCCCCCCAAAAAAAAAAAGTTAAACAAAAAAAAACTATATATATAGTTTATAAAAACATTAATATAATTATTAATTAAATAATTAATCATTATTATTATAAAAAGAAATTATTATTATTATTATTTATAATAATTTTTTTGGAAAAAAAAAGTTATTTAACCTAACAAAGAAGACCAATCCCTTTATCGTCGAAAAAGTCGAAGGCTATCTATCGCAGAAGAAACCAAAGGAAGGCCATCTATCATCGAAGGAGTCAAGACCATGGAAGTTGGTCTGCAAGTACAAATAGAGAAATTAGAAGCCAAGCTAAAGCATTATCAGAGAGACAATGAAGAATTACGGGACATAAATACAAAATCAGAAATGTTGATTAAATTACATAAGATGCAAAAAGAGCAGAAGGAACAACAAATTTCCGATCAGAACAATCATATAGAAAAATTGTCGTCCCAAATAAAGAAATTAAAAGACGAAATGATTTCAATCAGAGACAAAAAAATCAAGATATAAAGAAAGAAATAATTGATTATGAATCAGAAATAATACGCTTAAACAAAATCATTAACAACAGAGATGAAGAACTGACGCACATACGACATAAAGTAGAAGATCAAGAATCAGTGGTCGACCAGTATCGACAACAGATAAAATTTCTTCAACAACAAAATAGCGACTCTAAAAAGGAACACAAGTTGGAGATCGCAAAGAGTAATAAAACAATATCCACCAGTTTTGAAGAAATTTTTAGATTAAGAAATCATAACAAAACCCTGATTACATAAATAAATAAAAATTAAAAAATGGTAGTAAGAAGGAACACTCCGGTGAATACTTCAAAGGAAAAATACTGGAAAAGAAAGAAGAAAACCAATGTCTAAATAATTGTAATCAGGAACTATAGAATCAGATCAAGGATTTAGAAATTGAAAAAAAATTGCAAGAGGAAAGAATCGAAAAGATTCACAATCATAAACAATCTACTGGAGAACCAAGAAGCACAATCCAGGAAAATGCATCCAAAAATCAAATCGAGGAAGTGAAGATAGTACTCGCTGTAGTCCAAAAGAAAGAAGAACAAACAACACCTACACCTTACAGACATCCTAATTATAATCGTCATTTTGACCAACGATAGGGTCAAAATGAATATTCACAAAAGACTTATGTGGACATGCGAAAATATCGACATACCAAGCAACAATTGAGACGAATTGTCCCACAAAAAGATCTTAGAGCTTCGATAAAAATAGATCTGGGATGGACCACAGCAGATACGATGCGACAATTCTCCTCGGGAATCCGTAATTCATATCAGCTCGTCTCCTCAAATGTCACAAATACAAAAGGGAAATAATTTCGAGACGACAAATTAAAAATAAATGAGACATTAATGTCCAATACATCTTTGAGGACAAAGATTCCCTTAAAGGGAAAGTGGTGTAACGAACATAAAATAATAATTAAATAACTATTATATAATTAATAATAACTATTAAAATAAACATTAATTATTAATATTAATACATATTGATATTAATAATTAATAATTAATAAATAGTTATTAGTAAACAATTCTAAAATGACGCATCCTTTTATGGATAGTATCCAAAGTGCCTTTACAATTAATATATATATATATATATATGGCACTCACTTTGTTTTCTATCATCATATCTATTCTATCATCAATTTATATATTATTATGGCTTATTTAATATTCCAAGTCTTTTGGTAATATTATTTGTGTAAGCGAACAATTATTCGCTTCAACTTATCCAGGTGCTCAGTCAGGTATGGGAGAAATCCCATCGGAAGATGAGTTGGACAGGTAGAAGATGGTCATGTGGTTGCACAGGTACATCTAGTCATTCAGGTTCTCAGCCAGGTATGGGAGTATCCCATCAGTAGATGAGACAAACAGGTAGTAGATGATCATACACATTTACTCGTTCAGGTTCTCAACCAGGTATGGGAATAACCCATCAGTAGATGAGGATAACAGGTAGTAGATGTTCATACATATTTTCTCATCTAGGATCTCTAGCCAAAGTATTCCATTGGCAGTACAGACGGATATGTAGCAGAATATTTTCTCTTAGACATCTGAATAGAACAAATCCATAAAGACAACCTTCAGTACGTTTAGAGATGATAGAGACAGTTTAGATGTATAGATGAAACCCAGATGATCATGATGTTGATGAAGACCGAAGAATACCTTCCTTATTGAGAGGGAGTGTTGGAGTTTGTGCAACTTCAGAAGCTACTCTTATTGTCCCCCAAGTGAAGTTGGTATCAGTTAAATTATGGGTGGGGAAAAAATATAAACAAGAGTCACCCCTCATTATTTCACAACAGCAGCAGCACAACAACACAAGTGAAGTGCACAATTTTCTAGGATAGAGTGCAGATACACAACATCTCAGAGAAGTTTGCATACACTACAGAAGAAGACTGTTTTCAGGGTTTCAATATTTGGAAAGAATTTCCATATTTTTCTTTTCTTTCTTCATTGTACTCTGATCTCATAATTATTATCTCTAGACGAAGGTTGTTGGGTTTTATCCCATTTGGGTTTCCCAGGTGAAAAATACTTGTGTTACTGTTATGTGCTTTGTCTATCTTCTAGTTATCCTATTAATAAATTCAATTAATATATACGACTATAATCTTAATAAAATCTAACATGGATGTCCTGAAGAAGAAAATGGTTACAACACCCATACTAATTTTTTCAGACTAGAAGAAAAAGTTTCACATCCATGTTGATGCATCGTTTGTTTCACTTGGTATTGTATTGCCACAACCTGGAGAAGGTGTTATTGATCATCCTATTTCCTTTGCTAGCCGAAAATTATCAACAACATAGAATAATTATACCACGAAAAAAAGATAAGGCTTAGCTATGGTATATGTGCTTAAAAATTTTCGACACTATTTGTTGGGTGGACATTTCAAGATGTACACAGATCATTCTGCATTGAAATATCTGGTGAATAAGCCAATGTTGGTGGGGAAGATTTGTCTATGGATTCTCCTCTTACAATAATTTTATTTTGAGATTGTTGTTAAGTCGGGTCGATTGACTTCAGTATTATACCATTTGTCGAGGCTAGAAAGCAGAGAAGAACCGGTTAATCTCAACGATAGTATTCCTGATGTGCAATTATTTCCGGTCAAGATGTTTGATGATCATTATAGAGATATTATACAATTCTTGAGTATGAGATATGAACTGGTCGGATTCACTAAACAATGCAAAAAAAAACAATTAGTAGTACGAGCCACATATTTCCAGTTGATCGTTGGACAATTATACAAAATGGGACAAGATGAAGTGCTTCATTGTTGTGTATTAGAACATGTGCAACCAATGATATTGAATGAAGCATATGTTGGTTTCGTAGGAGGCCATTATGTCGGGAAACCTACAATGTGGAAGATATTATAGGTAGGATTGTGGTGGCCTACTTTGCATGCGGATGCTCGAGATTACTGTCGCAATTCTGACATTTGCCAAAGAACTAGAAAGTTGTCACAGCGAGATGAAATGCCTCTAATACCTTCGATAAATTTATAGGCATTTGAAAAATGGCTTGTTAATTTTTTTGGACCTATCAATCCATTAAGGTAAATAACAAGTGCATGATACATTATTACTGTGACAAACTACTTGACTAGATGGGATGAAGCAGCGCTAGTAAAGGATTGTACTATTGCAACCATTGCCAAATTTTTGTTTGAAAATGTAGTTACCCGATTTGGATGCCCAAATATTTTTATAAATGATCAGGGAACACACTTTGTGAATAAGTTGATCGACAGGTTAACTGAAGAATTCCAAATTCATCACCGAAAGACAACACTGTATCACCCATAAGAAAATGGTGTCACCGAGGCCTTCAATAGGATTATGGAGAATGCATTGATGAAGATATGTAATGTTCAAAGAGACGATTTGGATTAAAAAATATATGCAATGTTATGGGAATATCACACCACCTGTAAAAAGTTGACAGGACAAACTCCAATTAGACTGGTTTATCGACAAGAGGTTGTCATGCCAATGGAATATATTATACCAAGTCTAAGGATAACTGTGATTACTCAAATGACTAATGTTGGCATTGTAGAAGAAATATTGTCGCAATTGGTCTAGTTGGAAGAAGAGCGTTTTGTCAAATGCTATCATCAGAATACCGAGAAGGTGCAATAGAAATCTTGGCATGACAGACAAATCAAGAATAAGCAATTTCATATTGGAGATCTTGTTCTCCTATACGACAGTAAGTTTTTGAAGCATCCTAGCAAACTCATAACACATTGGCTGGGACCGTATATTGTCATTCAAATCACTGAAAGAGGAGTAGTGCAATTGCATAAATTAGATGGAACACCTTTCAATGAATTGGTGAATGGAAGCTGGCTAAAGCCTTGCCAAGATAGCCGTAATTTGGTAGAATAAGAGGTAAAAAAAAATGAGAAAATAGAATAGAGAGAAACAAAAAAAACAATCACAAATTTAGGAGTGTTGTTTATGAGTGTTATTTTTGTAAAAATTATGAGTGTTTTTGTTGGTCGTAGACTATCTACCTATCACAAAGAAATAAAAGTGATGTAGACTATCTGTTTGTCGAAAGAGATAGAAAAGTATCACAGACTAGTTGTTTGTCGCAGAGAAAGAAAAAGTTGACGCAAAATATATTCCTGTCGCAGAAGAAAAAATATTGGAGCATATCCTCTATCTGTCAAGAGGAAATAACTGTCATGAGCCATATGCCTGTCGGAGGAAAATAATTGTTGTCGCACAATGAATTTTGGTCGCAAGTGATAGTTGGATAGCAGTTAATGTGAGAACGTGGGATATTTTGGTGACGTACTTTTTGGTCACTTCCGCCACTAATGCACAATAACTACCGATTGAATTGACAGGAGAAGTGATGGTTTGATTGGTGGTTTCCATGTAATGATTAGAAATATTTCTCCATGTGACGAAAATAGCTGTCACCTTTCCATTTATTGCGCAATCATGGGATTTAATGACTGATTGAAAGGGTATACTTATATATTCTCTGCGTTGAAGTTTCATTCATTATACTACATCTGAATGAGTACGTTGGATTGTTTGTATGCAACTGCAAAGAGATGAAGCTATTTTTCACAGAGTATGGTCATTTATGTTTCTAGTGTGAGCACCACTCAAGAATCAAGTCTTGATATTCCTTCATTGATGTCGATCATGGAAGAGAACAAAGATATAAGTTTCACAGCCAGATCTAAGGATTGAAGTCAATTTAAGACCAGACCCACTTGGAACATCTAAGAGAAAACGTTCTTCTAGTTGGAAACCACAAGCAACACCACCTCCACCAGATGATGAAGCAACAAGATCTGCATCCTTGTTTCCGAATTGTGTCCCGCTAATGGCGACAGATGTGCCTATGGTTAGAATTGAAAAAATTCCAGATATCTTTTGGTTGCATTGACAGTACCTAAAGGAGTGCGAGTAATGACAAATATTAAACCAAATTTGTAGAAGATGGGATTGTCACCATGACTTGTGCAAATTCCCAAAACTGGCGAAGGACAAATACCTGGCTTGCGCAAATTCCCAGAACTGGCGATGGAAAAATACCTGACTACTGTCCGAGAAACAGAGGATGGCCCTATCCACATAGTTCCAATGGAATGGGAAATATGATTAGATAAATATGGGCTAATTTCGTTGATGCACATGCCACATTTTGGGTGCACAATATAAGTGAATTCATGCGTCAAGCAATTGCTAGTATGTTTCTATGGCGGTTGTATGTGGCTCAACCTAAATATTTCAGTGGATGTAAAGCTAATAGTATCGATAACAGGGATTCCCCTTACAAGAGTTGATCCAACATCATTCTTTGTGGGAAAATACCATGATACAACATTGACAAATAGAATGAAGGCTAAGTACAAGATAACAAGGGATAAAAGAGGCTTTTCAATCGCCTCTATAAATGACACAACTGTTCGGTCTGCAACTAAGGTTCTATCTAGAAACCTACTCAAAAAAATGTGACCAAACCAATGTACCGCTAGAACAATTGTTGTTGTAGAACAATGAGCAATGGGTGTCCAGCTCAACTGGTAGATCTATCTGCTGAATGAACTGTTAGCAGATGTTGCAAAAGTGCAAGAAAAATGTATCCCCTTTCACTATTTGTGGTTATTAATTTTAATTTATTTTATCGCATGGACGGAATTGCCAAACTACCAAGGGGTAGATGTTCCAGTCTAATGTCGAGGAGCTCGATACCAGAATCTCTGGTTCGTCAAAGAGAAAACTGAGCAACAACGAGATAATAATGTTGATTTCTATATAAAATCTGAGGTAGTCTTACATTTTGTTAGAAAAAAATTGTGAATAATGGAGGAAACCATCAATCAGTTTCATAATATTATCATATTTTTGATCGGGGCTCATCACATCTTTTTGGATCCACGACAGGACTCGCAGAAGGAATGTTTAGTGATGCAGTTTCAACTGTCTCCTGCTGAAATTGATGCAATAATTCAAGACTGGTCAACAGAGTGGAAAGTCCCTGTTGCAGATGATCAACTATCTGCAGAAGAGGAACTGCGACAAAGAAGAATGGAGATCAAGGGGGGGATCCACCAGTAGAAGAAACCCCAGTAAGCTCTCACAGTTTAGATGATTCCAACACAACGCTGACAGATCTAGAGTTGGAGTATAAGGGAAAGCATTCAAATAAATCTAGAAAAAGTCAAAAAAAGAGGAAGGTTGACTGGTCATCTGGTGTCGTTGGGCTTACTGATGATGATTACAATTTAATTTCAGACAAGATGGAAGATGTAGCTAATGAAAGCTACATGAAAATGAATGAACGTCATACATAATAGACATGAAACATTGTATATTTAATGCAAAGACTTTGTAAAGTAGTAAAAGAAGTTCGAGTGGTGGTCGACCAAATTCCATACTCGACTTATTCGATGGGCCAAGTTGGCCCACCTGAAGAGCGACCTGTCAAGGCATCAACACCAACTCCACCAATAAAAATTCAAGTACTAGTTCAAGCAATTGACTTAGGAACAACATAGCTAAATACCATGGTCAATCATGGTCAAGTACCTTGGTCATGTCGCTATGGATTTCTCTACGCTGCCGATCTATGAAGTGCACGCTATTCAAAATGTTGCACTCACAGAAATGAATACTAGAGAATGTGCATTGCTTAATCATGTCAAGAAATCGCACAAAATAGTTAAGACATTGAAGAAATCGGTGCGGACCACATAACAACAAGAAAAAATGTTACATGAGGACATACATCGACTAGACACGACTATCACGCTAGCTTGTAGTAGTTTTGTAGATGAAGGCCACATAGAAGAAATGTTTTCAGAAGCCAAAGTCTTTTGAATTGGAAAAGTAGCTAAGAACCTCCATGAACGAGTCATGGATCTTGAATCACAAGTGAAGCCCCGTACATCTCTAGATGTGCTGGCAGAGTGAAGAAAAGTAGCAACTGAGGCTGTGACAAAGATCGAAGAGGTGAAAGAACTTCGTGCCAAGGCGGTTGAGCAAGTTTCTCTATCATGGTAAGCTTTAATCGACAACAAAGAGTTGGAGCAAGTAACAAAGCAGTTGCATAATGCTGAGGTAGAATTTAATAAAATAAATAACAATCTAAAGAAGCTGCTAACTACTGAGAATATTAGAAAGGCTGGTGATATGAATAAATTACAACAACATGTAGCAATATTGTGAACCCATCAACAGAAATGAGCTGACCGGGTCACAAAATTTCAAGTCGAGGCAAAGAAAATTACATGTATTATTCAACCTATACATGAAAAGTTTCCACAAGCCATGGGGTCAACAAGACTTCCAACTTCGAAACAAATTAGTTCATAACTTGTGGAAAAATTGAAGTTAGTGGAAGAGGAAGTGGGACAAGAAACCGAACAAGTAGTAAAAATATTCCAAGATTTTCAAAGCAAGGTCACAATTACATAAGTTTAAGACTAATGTGGCTCAGAACGAGCCACAGGTGAGTGTTCGGGGCCTGTTGGCCCTAGGAAAAGTCGAGAAGAAAGAACCAGGATAATGATAAGAAAGATGAACATTCTGGTCGCAAGATGAGGAAAAGCCACAATGTAAGGAGCCGTGACAGAAGAGGAATAAAGTAGTTGAAAAGAATATTTCGACTGGTTTTGGGGAAAGAGTTAGTTAGACTAAAGGCTTGCTTTTAGTAAAAAAGAATGATTATATTTTGGGTCGATAGTGCCTATTTTTGGATGTAACTAAATGCATTAAAATAGAAAGACAACATGTTGACTGATAGTTGAGATTTAGTCAACAGTTGATTCAAGAATTGTAAAAGTAGAAAAGCTTATAAAAACACCAACCCAAGCTGTGTGTGGGTTGATCAATCGAAGGAAGGGAGAGGATTGATCCAGTATGTGTGTGGATCGACGATTCATAAAAGAATAGATAAAGAGAGAGATAGACCAAAACCATAGAGCATGAGACGAGATATGAATGTATGAATTTTAAAGAATATCAAAAGAAGAGTTTGCAAGATGAGTGCAAAGACTAAAGGTGCGGAACCAATTCTCATGCCAGATGAAGAGCACCTTTATGGTTTTTCTCAGATGGGTTTCCACATTATATCTTGTCTCTGTGTGTTTTAATGTTTGTGTCATGTCAAATGCATATTTGATGTAATTGAGCCTATCTGAATATGTTGCACAAAATTAAAGGTGAATGAACTTATATATGTGCCACAGTTGTATTGAGCTAACATATGTTAATGCTTATGTTATATTTTGTTATATATGTCTACGGAACGATAGATAATTATCTTAAGTGAATGAATAGAGACCAAAGTATAAATCCTGATTTTGGTCGAGTGCCCCGATAGTATTATAAGAGTGAAATCCCCAACATAAATGCAGAAACCTGGTTCTGGCAGTCCCCATAATATATATCAAGTGAGACTTCATCTGCATCACAGGTGTTGCCGATGGAGTTCTCCTCTGTTGGGTCAATCTCTTGGGTTTTGTTGACAAACAAAGGATCTAAACCTAGGTCGACTGAAAGTAAGCCAACAAAACATGTTTAAATTGCATATCTACCACCTTGCATCCCAACCAATAGTGCGGTTTAGGTACGATATTTCCATAGAAAAGTTTTCAAATAAGATGTTGTCATGGATAAGTCATTGTAGTGTTACTAGCTGACAAGGCCTATAAAATCTGAAGTCTCCATTCTATGACAAATAGAATAGGTTGAAAATGCATATACATGTTTTGATATACAATAATGAGGTTTCAATGGGGATTTCCTATCGACTGACTTACAATGACTATGTGGATAATTATTGATTATCATCTGTTGAATGGTTTCCAATGATCAACTATTGGATCTAGCCATAGGAAGGAACAACTTCTTGGTGTAAATAATTCCTTGGTTTATACCACACTAAACCACTACGAGCAGCCCCTGGATCTGTGCAATGGGATGTCCTTATTTGTATCCTAATGATGGGAGCGGGTTCAAAAAATGATCTCAAGTTGCCACAAATATTGAAGCAAAGGCACAAGCTATCTACCGATGCTTGCAAATCGTAAAGGAACATGGAATTAAATATATCATAGTTGTTGGGACTCATCAATCATAGTGTGGTTCATCCCCCATCTTTCAACTCTCAATTCTGTCAAGTTAAAAATGATATAATATATCCAACGTTGGATTTGTCTATGTAATTTGACTCCATTTTGTTTAATCATGTCCTAAAATATCCACATAGAAACACAAACTATATAGTTGATCTTGTAGTACAACTTGATGAAGGAATGATTAGTTTAGAAGGGAGGGGGGTGGGGCTCCAGTTCCTGCCCTATCCATTGAGCATTAAGTATCATAAGGTGGTTATGGACATAAGGACATAGTCAGAAGGACAAGAGGATAGAAATTAAAGCCACTTATTATGCCTCCATCCATTTGTTTCAAAACAATGGAAAAAATGATTATTAGGATGGCGAAAGGGTTTTTAGTGATTTTGGATTTTTATCCCATATAATCGTTTGGTTTTTATTGCATAATTTTGGTGCTAGTTTAGGGTGAAGGGCATGTCTTAGATCAAAGGGGACACTAGTGAATTTGTTGTCTGTCTTAGTGATTGCTACTCATTTTAGTTATAGAAATGGAACAATAAAGGAATGTACAATGTGTAATGTGTGAATTGGTAGATCTACAATGGCATATAAAATTATGATAGGGGACTAGAAGAAGCCCATCACAAGGTGTCTGATGAGGAGTGAAGTGGAGTGACTTGCATTCAAATTGGGAACATGCTTTTTGGGAAGAAGCTCATGAGTGAGCAAGGAATGTCACAAAGATGACATGGAAAATGTCAAGTGATGTTATTTCATGATGACAAAAAAATGGAATACACTAACAAAAAAATTGGTATGAGTAATGCCTAAAAAAACACTTTTTTTTTAACAATGGTTATCTATGTAGAATTATCCATACACACATATAGAATAGTATATTAATGTGAAAGGAAATCTCATCATGTAACTATTTGTTTATAATAATAATTCATAGTTATAAACATCACATGGATAAAAACTACAAGCTAAAATGGTCAATAAAACATAATTTCAATATTGCTTGTGATGCAATATTAAATTGAGAAAATTGTTATGGCATCAACTCAAATACATACATTAAAAGCCAAAACCAACCGCTTGTGAAACATGAGTACTTTATTTGTTATTAATATATTATAGTAACATAATATACTATTTCATTAGTATACTTGTTAATTAGCTAAAATGATCGAGTGATAGTGTTTTTTTTCTTACTTAAATTCAATTTGTATAAAAAATTCATAAATAACATGTCAAATATAAATATATTTGAGTTATTAAATAATTAAATTATTTACTTAAAAAGGAAAAAAATATTATTATGATATAGATATTAAAAGGAGTAAACTTTCTACCCGACCATTTGCACTGATCCGACGACCAGCACTGCGTGATGTGACAGCTCACGTGAGCCAGGACGTCTGATTGGTACAAATGGTCGAGTAGAAAGTTTACTCCATATTAAAATATCAATCTTACTAACTTGTTGTCTTCCAATATTATATCATTCATCACCATCTTATTAATATGTTCTCTATTTTTTTTCTATTTGGGAAATAATCAATAAATGATTTTTTTTAATAAGATTGAATGGTATAAGATGGGTAAGGATAGGTCTGTTCCATAACATTACAACACTTTTATGTGTTACCCCATGATGGGTTTTGAAAATGAGTATTATGATCAATGAATGTAATGAAAAATAGAAGATCTCAAGTCCTTTACTATTGCAAATTTCAATGGTAAATGTAAGAATGATAAGTAAATTTAATTAATGTATATTTTTGCGTTGAGAATGTTCATTTCTACAATCTAGGTAGAGGAAGTGTCTATCTATCTCATAAAAAAAAATTAAAATTAAAATTGAAAATTTGGAAAATTATAAATAAGAATGCATGCATCAATGTGTTGGAAGTGTCTATCTTTCCAATAAAAATAAAAATAAAAATAAAAAAAAAAGGAAAAAGAAAATAAAATAAAAATAGCGTATGCATCAATATGTTTTAGCATAGTGGAACCGTGGTGGGGGAAGTGTCCATCTATACCATAAAATAAATAAAAAATAAACAAGATAAAAAATAAATAAAAAATAAGAATGCATGCATTAGTTGTTGTAGCATAGTGTTGAGAGGGATGTGTGTTGTAGTTTAGTGGTGAAAGGTTTGCGGATTGATCCATCTCGACGCTTTGTAGAACCAAAGTTAGATGGGTCTATATTGGTGTAATCATAATGAAAATATAGTATAGCAAGTATGGAGTTAGTTTTAATTAAGAATTTCAATTTCAAAGTTAAAAATAGAGTGAATATTCACTCTTCAATTAAATGAAATATATGGTTATGATATATTATCAATGATAAATGTGTGTGTGTCTATGAAGGTGTGTTGAAGCAACAAATTGGAGGGGTTGTTGTGAAGTTGAGCCAAGCTCAAATCCTAGCATGTGTGTTCCTAGTGATTTGGGTGTGGTTCTCCCTAGTTGAAAAGCGTTGAGAACATTGGTTTGTCCTACCTAATTAAAAAGGGTATACTTATGTTAGTTTTCCCTCCCTAGTAAAAATTGGTTAACTATGTTAGTTTGTTTACTCGCTCAAATTATTTAAAAATGTTTAAGGATGGGGTTAAAGTTTGAAAGAGATAGTATAAGTTACTTCCTTTTGACAAATAATACAAACACTAACTGAACATATCACACAAATTTGATGGAAAAAGGGAAAAAAGTGTGGACCTCTAGGGAACTACCACAATCAAGAAAAGTATACTACCTACTCTAAATTCCTACTAGTTGTTTAACATGATCGATAACAAAATGCATATCAAAATTTCCAAACGTACATGGGACAAAAATCATGAAATCCCCATAAATCTATACAATCTACTTGAAAACAAATTATAAAAGCCATAAAGTTTGTCACTAAGACCCAAAAAGTGGATTTCATACATAACAAGAAACATAATTAAGAAGTTATGAGAACCACACTAATAAGGGGTCATGTTTTTCACTCAAGGATAGCCCCCAATCATCATTAGTAAATTTATGATACAAGGATAGTGAGCCCCAATCGATCACTGACATGGTAAAATTCTTTCAAGAATTTTTTCTTTTTGAAATGGCAAGGGTAAACATATAAGTTGTATTTTTTGGGTCATGGTTGGGTGCTACCAAGTCAGTTGTTGATCGACACTCTCACTTCTCATGACTAACTAAAACCACTCTATGCATTGGCCTACCTTTTGAGCATTGAGACTACCATAAATAGTCTAAGGGAGCAAAAAAAGAAACCTCATGCTCCTTACTCATGGTGCAAGGATCCCCACCCTAGTACTTTGAAAATTGGTGCAAATGAATCATATCTATCTCCACTTTCTACACATGTAGTGGAATCTACATGTAATGGTACACACACATGATATAAATATCAAACCAATAAAATCACTTAATAGACTAAAGTTAGTTGCCATAGAGTCATTGTCTTTCTTCTTAATGAGAAACAACACTTCAATTTCAATAAGTTTCCAAGAAACATAAAATTTAATGGTTAATAGTAATTTTTTAATAATGTTGGTTGTGGAGTCTAATATTCCAGATCCAGAGATATTATTCAGTTGTGATTGTAACCCAGGAGTAATGTACACTCATTCCCCCTGCCTTGAGGTTCGGGGATGTGTGTTGGACAACAGTTTTGCAGACCCATGGTATTGGGTTCACCCTAGAATTTTCCCATCGTATTTCCCCTATAAAAGAAAGCATTGTAAAACGACTGAGTATGGTATTGTATTGTATTGGAAGAGAGACTGTGAGAGCGTGAAGAGGAAGTGCAGCGGTTTTGCTGCAGGGTGTATCCCTTCATCTTTTTGGACTGTAATAAAAGGACCTGCAATTTCTTTGTGGGCATAGCCCATCGTTTGGGTGAACCACGTTATATCTGTGTCTCTCTATAATGTTTTAATGTGTTTTGCATCTTGTTTATTGATTTAGTTGTATATCTATTATTGCTTTGTGGTCCTGTTTTCTAACAATTGGTATGAGAGCCAAAAGGTCGAGAAGGAAATTTTAGGGTTGAGAAATTTAATGGACAAAACTATCAATTATGGAAGATGCAAATGGAGGACTATCTGTACCAGAAGGATCTGTATGAAGGATGAAGAATGGGAGGTTCTTGACAGAAAGGTATTGGGAACAGTACGGTTGTGCCTGGCTTCGTCGGCGGCCTTTAATATTTCAAAAGAAAAAACAACAGAGGGTGTGATGAGCGCATTGAGTAAGCTCTATGAAAAACCCTCGGCTTCTAACAAGGTATTTTTAATGAAGCGTTTATTTAATATGAAGATGTCGGAAGGTGGATCTATTGCTGACCATTTAAATGAGTTTAATACATTTACTAGTTAGTTAAGTTTTGTAAAAGTGAACTTTGATGATGAGGTTAGGGCTCTTCTAATATTGTGCTCATTGCCAGAAAGATGGAATAGCTTGGTCATGGCTGTAAGTAACTTTGTACATAGTTTAAACACTCTTAAGTTTGATGATGTTGTTGGTGTTATTCTTAGCAAGGAAATGTGAAGAAAAAGCACAGGTGAGACATCAGGTAATGCATTGACCATGGAGAGCAGAGGGAGACAAAATGAGAGAGCAAGGAGCCCAGGAAATCGCAGCAAGTCTAAAAAGGGAATATCCAAGTCCATATTCGGAAAAATAGAGTGCTGGAACTATGGTAAGAAAGGACCTTTGAAGAAAGACGGCAGAGCTCCAAAGAAAAAAGGAGACAGACAGCAAGAGACTACTCAGGAAGCGAATGTAGCAGGTGATGTGTTACAAGATGATTTGATTCTTGCATTAGATAATACTAGTGATTACTGGGTAGTAGATTCAGGGGCTTCATGTCATGCTACACCCCATAGGAAATTCTTTCATGATTATGTTCAAGGTGATTTTGGGCATGTGCTATTGGGGGATGATGAACCATGTAAAATTGTTGGAAAGGGTAAGGTATGGATTAAGTTAAATAATAGAAGTGAATGGATGATAAAGGATGTAAGGCACATTCCTGCTATGAAAATAAATCTGATGTCAATAGGGCAGTTGGGAGATAGCGGTTGTTTGTCTACGTTTGGAGAAATGTGGTGGAAGGTCACTAAAAGA
The DNA here is from genome assembly GCA_001517045.1 of Pseudotsuga menziesii. Lineage (NCBI taxonomy): Eukaryota > Viridiplantae > Streptophyta > Pinopsida > Pinales > Pinaceae > Pseudotsuga > Pseudotsuga menziesii. The sequence continues at coordinate 140,512 of LPNX010510150.1, forward strand.
TCAATGGTAATTGCAAAAGGAGATAGGATAGGTACGTTATATTTATGTCCTCATAATACTAATTATTCTATCTCCGTAGATTCCACATAAACAGGTGCAGTGTTGTGGCATCATAGGCTTGGCCACATGAGTGAGAAGGGGATGCAGATTCTCCACTCAAGGAAACTGCTTCCTGATCTGAAGCAGGTAAGTTTGGAATTATGTGAGAACTGTGTTTATGGAAAACAGAAGAGAGTTAGATTTCTCAGGGTTGGGAAACAAAAGAAGAGTGAAAAGGTGGAGCTTGTCCATACAGATGTATGGGGACCATCTTAGGTACAATCTCTTAGTGGCTCTCATTATTATGTTACTTTTATTAATGATGCAACTAGAAAAACTTGGGTTTATTGCATTAGAAAAAAATCTGGTGTGTTTGATACTTTTAAGAACTGGAAATCTTTGGCTGAGAATGAGACAGGAAAAAGGTTGAAATGTCTCAGATCTAATATTGGAGGCGAATACCGCAACAAGTATTTTGACAGCTATTGTTCACACAATTCACAGAGAGAAGACAGTCCTGGAACACCCCAAGAAAATGGTTTGTCAGAAAAGATGAACAGAACGATCATGGGGAGTGCAAGGTGTATGAGATTGCATGCAGGGTTGCCCTTACAGTTTTGGGCTGATGTTGTAAACACTACTGTTTATTTAATAAACAGAGGGCCTCCAAGCGCTTTGGATTGTGGCATTCCATAGGAGGCATGGACAGGCAAATAGATAAAATACTCATTTTTGAGAACTTTTGGTTGTGAAGCATTTGTCCATATTGATAAATATGATAGAACAAATCTTGAGGCTAAATTGAAGAAATGTACCTTTATTGGATACAGGGTTGATGATTTTGGTTATCGCTTATGGGATCTTAAAAATCGCAAAATCATTAGGAGTAGAGATGTAGTATTCAATGAAAAGGTCATGTACAAAGATCAGTTGCAGGGAAAGAAAAAAGAAAAGGAAAAAACAGAGTATGCGGTGCTTGATGAAATCAAAGAAAATGAAGTTCCCAAAGCACCAAAAAATCAAGAGCAGTAGCAGGTACCTGAAACTCCTGCAACTGTAAGAAAGTCTACCAGGTTAAGTAGACCCCCTGAACGATTCTCTCCTTCACTGTATTATTTATTGATGACTGATTCTAGTGAACCAGAATGTTTTGAAGAAGCAATGCAAGTAGAAACTAGAAAGAAGTGGGAGCAAGGCATGGATGAGGAGACAGACTCATTGGTAAGAAACCAGACTTGGGATCTGGTTAAGTTTCCTGTAGAAAAAAGGGCATTGCAGAATAAATGGGTTTACAGGTTGAAGGAAGAAGATGGAAGAAAGAAGTGGTACAAGGCTAGACTTGTTGTAAAGGGGTTTGCACAAAAGAAAGGTATATAATTTAATGAAATATTTTCTCCTGTTGTTAAAATGACTTCAATTAGGACTATTTTAGGTCTAGTGGCAGTAGAATATTTGCATCTTGAACAGTTAGATGTAAAAACGGCCTTTCTCCATGGGGATTTGGAGGAAGAGATTTATATGCAGCAACCACAAGGGTATGAGGTCAAAGGGAAGGAGAATTTGGTTTGCAGGTTGAAGAAGAGCTTGTATGGTCTGAAGCAATCTCCAAGGAAGTGGTATTTAAAATTTGATAAGTTTATGACAGAAAAAGGTTATGATAGATGTCATTCTGACCACTGTGTTTATTTCAAGAGGCTAGATAATGGAAGATATATTATCTTGTTATTGTATGTGGATGACATGCTTGTTGTAGGGTCTAACATGTAGGATATAAATGTGCTCAAAAGAAAACTAGCTAAATCATTTGCAATGAAGGATTTGGGTGTTGCAAACCAAATCCTTGGTATGAGAATAACAAGAGATAGGAAAAATCACAAATTGACGTTGTCTCAAGGTGAGTACATAGAAAAGGTGTTGCAGAGGTTTAGAATGCAGAATGAAAAACCAGTCAGTACACCTTTGGCTAGCCATTTCAAGCTAAGCAAGGATATGTGTCCAGAGACACAGGAAGAGATAGATTACATGTCCAAGATTCCCTATCCATCAGCGGTTGGGAGCTTGATGTATGCCATGGTGTGCACAAGACCAGATATTGCACATGCAGTGGGAGTTGTGAGCAGGTATATTATGAATATCCAGGTAAAGAGCATTGGAAAGAAGTACAGTGGATTATCAGGTATTTGAGAGGTACCACTTCTCATGCATTATGTTTTGGAGGTTCAGACACTGTTCTACAAGGATATGTTGATGCAGATATGGCTGGTGATAAAGATAGCAGGAGGAGCACCACAGGGTATGTGTTTACTGTGGGTGGAACAACAGTAAGTTGGATTTCAAAATTGCAACAGGTTGTTGCACTTTCAACAATGGAAGCAGAGTATGTTGCTGCTACATAGGTTAGTAAGGAGATGATTTGGTTTCAGAGGTTCATGGAAGAATTGGGTAAGAAGCAGGAGAATAGTAGGTTGTACAGTGATAGCCAATGTGTCATTCATCTTGCATAGAACTCATCCTTTCATTCGAGGGCTAAACATATACAACTCAAGTACCACTTCATAAGATTCGTTCTAGATGAAGAACTGTTAAAACTGGAAAAGATACACACTAGCCAAAATACTGCAGACATGTTGACAAAGGGAGTAACCAGAGAGAAACTGAGTTCCTGCTCGGTTTCTGTTGGCCTTCAAGCATGAAGCTGAAAATAAGAAATTTGTCAAGTCCAAGGTCCAGAGCATAGTCCAGTAAGTGTAGTAGCTGTGGAGTTGCTGTGATCAGTCTCCAAGTGGAATATTGTTGGTTTTGGAGCCTAATCTTCCAGATCTAGAGATATTATTCAGTTGTGATTGTAACCCAGGAGTACTATACACTCATTCCCCTTGCCTTAGGGTTCGGGTATGTGTGTTGGACAACATTTTTGCGGACCGATGGTATTGGGATAACCCTAGAATTTTCCCATTGTATTTCCCCTATAAAAGAAATCATTGTAAAACGACTGAGTATGGTATTGTATTGTATTTGTATTGTATTGGAAGAGAGACTATGAGAGTGTGAAGAGGAAGTGCAGCGGTTTTGCTACAAGGTGTATCCCTTCATCTTTATGAACTATAATAAAAGGACTGGCAATTTCTTTGTGGACGTAGCCCATCGTTTGGGTGAACCACGTTATATCTGTGTCTCTCTGTAATGTTTTAATGTGTTTTGCATCTTTTTTATTGATTTAGTTGTATATCCGTTATTGCTCTGCGGTCCTGTTTTCTAACAAATAAAAGGGTGGCCTTCTAAGAATTGGGAGTAAGGAGAAAATGGCTAGAAATTTTAATGATCCATCTCCAAATTTGTTGCATAGACATAACCAAGTGCTTGAGATTTCAAGGTGACCATGCAAAATTCATTTGGGTTAGGGGATGACAAGTTGAACCAGCCAATAGGAAGTCCCCCCATTGTGAGAAACCATGGGAAGAAATACTTATTAGCATTAATCAATAGTTTCAAAACAAAATCAAAAGATCAAATTCAAATGCTTTTAATTTAGCCTCCAAATCTTACTTAATTGGGAAACACCTAACATAGGTTTATGGGAGAGATGACTCTTTCCATCATGAAATTATAATTCTTGAAGGCCTTGATCGTTTACTAGTGCCAATCACTCTCCTAATGTATAAGGGACTAAAGGCCTAGATTCATTATAATGGAATCGAGAACACTATTTTGAATTATTTTAAACATTAGTTTATATTTTCCTTTTAATTTTGACCAAGCTACACAATCTTTTGTTTAACAATATATAACGTCTTTGATAGCGATGATGCATTTTTTTGAAGAATATCAAAGTTAAAATCCAAGTTATATAATACAAAATCCTTCCTAAGTAATGATAGGGGAAATCATAAATAATGGTTGTTAAAGGATAAACCAAATTTAGATCCTTAACCATTTCAATTCAAATAGGGTGCCATAGTCTCCCTAGCCTTCCAAATATTTTGAGCAGTGAAAGTTCATTTCACTTAAGCTTGATTAGGGTCAATGTAATTTTGTGGAATTGCTTGTAGGCTCCATTATTTTCCAATGTCTTACAACCCATTTTACACCCAAGGCTTGGGCTTAAGAATCGGTTCTAATATTTTCAATACCCCCAATCTCTAAGACTAGAAAAAAGGGAACCCCATGCCTCCCTCTATATTTTACCAAAGAAAGATACAAATATATTTGTCACACAAGTAATAGGAACTAGCATACATAAGCCAAATCAAAGCACGTTATACATGGATGGGCACTACGAACTTGGTACACATTTAGAGTGTAGTGGCAAAGGAAATAGGTTTTGTAAGAAACTTCTATATTTTTTTTCTATGCAAGCCTTGAAATGCTATGAATCAAATAAACAAATAAGCATAAAAAGACTCAATTTGGTAGTACCATAGTTAAAGAATGAAAAAAAGTGAAAGAATAACAATTCCTCGTTGAGAGGGAAACCTGCTTTACCCCTTATGATTACAAATAACTCTTGTTGATCCCTAAAACTAGATCTCCTCCATATAATAAGAGACACAGATTAGAATTACAAATAATGAGACAATAATGACAAAAATAATATAACAATAGTAATATAATGGCTCAATACCTATGTGCTTAACATGCCTCAACGTTTACAACAAGTTTTTCCCTCAATACTTGATTAGCTATGGATGATTTTGTAAGAATTTCAACTTGTATTTGAGGCATAAAATAGTAATATTTGTCTCTAGTTTAAGTTCAAAATAAGGATTATGGTTATAGTGCTCTATTGATAAACTAATAAAGAAGTTTTTGAAATTCATATCATTCCACTTTTTAAGCGTTTGTTCTATATTTTTTTCTTAGCACAACAAGTAGAATCCATTTGAATTTGTGTATTTGACTCAAGAATCCAAATGCAATACTCCTTAAAAGTTTCCAAACCACTAAAAGTAAAGAAGGATTTGAATTTCCCAAAGGGGTTAGAGCAATTGGTAATGAGTAATGGAGATGATAAGTTGTAAATTAAAAGTCACGAGTTCAAATCCCTTATGAGTAATTGCTTACAAAAAAGAAGAAGGAATTGAATTCAAATTAACTGCCACCATCCAAAAACACTAAGTTAATTTAGTTCGTGATGAATAACTTATTTTGTAGAGACCACTAAAGATTTGTGGGGTTAAATGATGATCCTCATTTTTCACTGTTATTGTATTTTTTCTCAAGAAAAAGTATATGCTTGATGGTCTTGTTTTAAGTGTTTTAACAAAAAAAAAGTTAAAGAAAATCAAAAGATATCATTTTTAAAATATTAAGGAAGTTTGTAATATGTCATCTTGGAATAAGATAAAATATCTATCAATGAAGTACATATGAGGCATAAAACCTATGTAGATGAGATCCCTCTAAATCTATAATCTCCATTGTGTTTTGAAATATTAAAAATGGATTTCTGGTTTTAAAAGGAATGACCATTTTAGTAGAGGAAAGCATGACCTCACAATGATGGCATCATCTATATGATGGCATTTGTAAGGATACATGTTCAAGGAAGGGCATGCGTTATAGCATATTTTACCACACTTGGTAGATCACACCTTTATGGCATTCCATGTCCCTCTTCAGACTCTTTGGACCCCCTTTTCTCATATTATGCTTTGATATTCCAATAAAGTCCCCAAAAAACACCTTTTTATGTGTATACGCGACTTTTAAAGCTATAATCGCATGTATACGCAGCTTTTGAGCCAAAACCCGCGTACATCAAGAAATGTGCATAAAGCCAAAAAAAATTGGAGTTTTCCTCATAGAGTCCTGAATAACTTGACTCTTGGCCTTCCATATGCCTTGAGAACGCTTGGACTCGACCCTCCATTGCCTATTTGGAGTGCTATATATTGAGCCTCTTGGATACATTAAAGGAGGAGAATTTGGAGAGCAAGGAAACTATAGTTCATTGTTTCATCACTTGTTTATGCTTGAGTCTGCATCCCTTTGTCCCTTTGGTGGACACATTGTTGCTATTCCCAAGTTTGCCCTTGCTTTGTAAGCTTGCCATTGTGAGATGGAGGATTGAAGTGGTGGAGGCCTGGGTGGAGAACTCGGTTTATCCGGTTCGTAGAAGTGCCGACATATTTTTGACTATTGTATCTATGTTTTATTAATAGAAATATCCATTTCATGTCTAATACATGTGCATAAATATGAATATTGTATCCATTGATGTATTTATTTTCTTATACATGATTGTTTATATATGTTAGAGTAGGTCTAACACGTTTATATATCATGCTTGTCTTGTTTGCTGTTCTTGAGAGTGAATTCTGAATGCAAGCGTGTTGGAAAAGCTCAATGGGGATCAACATCAACCGTCTGGAATAAGGTGTGCTTCATATCCCTTAGTGTTAGATGTATTTATTTCTCTTTCATATTGGAATGGATTGATTTTTGGTGTCATTCAGTCTGTTTTGGTACAACCCAATCCATAGGAAATTTCTCTCCGTAACAGAATTGCTGACTCCGTTGGGGATGTTCCTTGTTTTTCATTGGGATTCGTGGGCACAATATGCTTGACTTGCTCTCTATTTCTCCCCATTTATGTGTCACATTTAGTAGTATGTTCATCCATTGACACTCCCCTAGAGTGGTTTGACACTTCGCCTACCTCTTACCGCTTTCTTCTATGTATACGTGGGATTTTGGCTAAAAGTTGTGTACATACGCATGCTTTGGGCCAAAATTCGCGTATACACATAGGTTTTTGAACAAAAGTCACATACATCCTCCATTTTTTTGTTGAGTTTGATGTGGGAAGTTGTTTGGTGGGTTGTGAGTGTGGCTAGGTCTTCCTGGGTACTGATGTTGTATGTTGACTGCTTCTTTTGTGACCAGAGACCACTTTTTCATTGATTTTTCTTTGAAAGTAGTTTTAGGAATTTATCTCCTTTTTTTGTTTTTCCATTAGTGCATTAGTATTTTAGTCTCAATGTCTTTCTTGGCTTGTGTTTTCTACTTACTGCAGAGACTGGGAGCTTTAGTTACTTTTATTTCATTTTCAAAATAATTATATAGTTGCATTCTTACTTGTATTTCACATATGGATTTAAGGAGGTACTTGAATTGGATATATTGGATGAGAGTTGTATATCGGATTTCATATAGGGAGGATTGCATTGGAATTCATAAAGGAATGAATATTTATGCATCTCATGTAGTGGTATATCCCTTTCTTCCTATTTAAAGACAAAATTGCACTTGCATTGTTTTTAGGTGTGCACATTTACTTTCATTGCTGAGTAATAACATCATTGGTTGCATGGTCATTTCCCTTTGTGTAATCACAACCACTAAGATATTTCTGTGTGCGCCGAAGATATTTCCAAGATCTTATTTGTATTTGGGGGATTTGGAGGTACCGGTTGGTGCTTTCGAGCTTCGGGCTTTGTTACCCTGCCCATACGGTAGATCCCAGCTGTGACTATTCATCTGAGCATTGGTTATATTGGGGTGACCTTAGTTTCCTTACGTAAGTATCGCAGTGGGTACTTGCAGAGGTTATTTTGTGAGTGTCCTGGCCAGATAGGGGTCGGACAGCACAGTCGCTTTACACGTTGAAGCTGAGGGCCGCTATATTTGGTTACACACCTCTGCTTGTAGTGTATGGGAGTTTCAGGCCTCTCCTATGCGAGACATACCTTTTACATTCAAGATATCATATATCCTCCCTCTGGCTTGTCTGCATCTGGATGTATATTTTCTTAATAGTATGTTATTTTTGCGCTAGTTGGATTTAGGGATCGCATTTACTTGAGTTCGGGTCCTTTTATGTTCGACATGCCTGATATCACTACTAGTATCCTGTCACCCACTCCAGGTCCTAGTGCGGACCCTGGTGTTGGACTGGGGGGCACCACAACCCATTAGCTTGCTCATAGATTCGGGAGTGGTCATATTCCACTCTCTACTCCATTTGTGGAGTATTTTCACTCCCATGGTTTGGTCTTAACACCGGTGTCCATTCTCACGGGCATGGTAGTGGATAAGTGAATGTTGGGTCTCCACCTTACATTCCTTCTTATGTCCCATCGTCCACCACATTGTTTCCTTTGAATATAATTTCCATGATCAGTCCTCCCTATATCCTATAGTTTGGACTCTTTATTAATTGCTTCCAACTATTTTGGACTAATATTATTGTCATTTAGGGTCCATTTTTTGTACACTCTCTCCGAGGATTTGACTCGTTTATTCCCATTACAGGTATAATTTCGAACTGGCATATAGGTTATGAATCCATATCCGCTTGCATTATGCATTTTCTTATGACCATTTCACCTTGAATTTAGGTATGAACCCACTTCATAGTGTCACAGAACCTTCATACTGTTATTAGAAGTGACATTATGTAAGTAGTAGAGATTTTCTATACATGGGTGCCCTAGCTAGATCCTGTTTTGCAATATGGTACCCATGCTGGGATTTATCCTTTAGGTTTGGGAGTCCCTTATAGTCTCGCTATGTCCTTGAGCAAGAGCTTCATACTCCTCTTGAACTTTATGTTGGCCATTCCCCACAGGGACCCCCTTGTCTATCAAGTTGTAATTGCATTTCATGAGTTTTTCTTTCCTTATTGACATTTATGTCGGCTCCCTGCATCAGATTTATAAGCCATGTAGCATGAGCTTATCTCAATCCTAGCTAAGGAGATCCTTTTACATATCCTTTGCAGCTTGATTATCCCTTACCGGGAGGAGATATTCCCCCAAGTGTCCTTATCCTGCACATGCTTCCTTGCATTGAGCATAGGTATGTTTCACTGCTTGGAAATAGTTTGCTTTCCCACGACACTCGTCTCCTCCTAGTTGTATACTATAAGAAATTTTATTCTTTTTCAAGCTTTTTAAATTTGAAAAAAGTCCCCAAAAAAATCAAAAAACATAAAAAGCCAGAAGGGAAATGATATTATCTTTTGTAGTTGTCGAGTCGTGTCACCTTCGAACAGAGCACTGTATATCACATCCATTGGTTGGGTTTTTAGTATGACTTTAGGAGATGTACTTGTTACTCTGATTTTTTCTCTACCGATTGGTTATGCTTCCAGTCCCTATGGAGCCTCTGCTGATGCCTCGTATGTCACAAAGATGTCCCAGTTTGCATATCAAGTTTATGCTTCCTACCTTTGGTCACCATTTGTCTTATGCTCTTGTTCAAAGGAATTTTTAGCCTGAGTTGGCCATTCCTCAGTTATCTTGACTTTGCATGCCGGTCATTCTTGGTATAGGTACTGGTTCGTGCACATCTTGTTCGTTTGAGTTCTTCCACATTATCCAGCATTGCTGAGTACCTCGTGTTGGCTGATGGGGGATGCCCTAATTCCCTCCTTCCAGCGGATTCCATTCCATCGACTTCAGATCATTTATTCTGGAATAGGAGTCTAGAGTCCATTTGAGTGCCTTGGGACTTACAGTCCTCAGTGGTAGGTTCTCTTTCCATCGAAATTTTCAGGACTACATCAATGTCCCTTAATCAATGGATTCTTTCAAGTGTTCGACCTCAACACATCTATTCACACTTGTTAGATTGCACTATGTACATTGATCCCCATTCTCATTATTTGTGGGATATCTCACGTCTGTTAACGGTATACATCAATGATCGATAATCAGACGATGGACTACCATGTTCAACCTCAACACCTTTATTCACATGGTAGGACATGCACTCGTAGTGGCTTGCGTAGAAAACCTCCAATATTGGTGGCATGCCATATATGATACCTCCTTGATCGTGCCAGTATTCATGAGATGTCATAATTCGTGACCAAATTCCAATGTATTATCAGATATCTTCATCCATTATGGAGATCTTGATTCATTGTATAGTGCACGTGGCGATGACCACACATGACATTTGTATATCATGTCTATTCATGGCCATTGTACTCTTATGTATCCGGTACTGCTATATGTATATTTACAGTCATATGCAAAGATTTATCATTATATTGTATTGATGAGTGCCTAGTTCTTCCACCTAGGTCTTCATTACTCCACTTCTGGGATGGATATAATGTATTTTGGCCATCATGTTACCCCTCTAACCTCACACATTAGGGGGCATCTGTTATAGCTAATTTTACCACACTTGGTAGATCACACCTTTCTGGCCTTCCATGTCCCTCTACGGACTCTTTGGATCCCCTTTTCTCATATTATGCTTTGATGTTCCAAGAAAGTCCCCAAAAAACATCTATTTATGTGTATGCGTGACTTTTAAAGCTATGCTCGCATGTATATGTAGCTTTTGAGCCAAAAACCTGCGTACATTAGGAAATGTGCATAAAGCCAAAAACTTTTGGAGTTTTCCTCATAGATTCCCGACTAACTTGACTCTTGGACTTCCATATGCCTTTAGAACGCTCGGAATCGACCCTCCATTTCCTATTTGGAGTGTTATATAATGATCCTCTTGGATACAGTGAAGGAGGAGAATTTGGAGAGCAAGGAAACTATAGCTCATTGTTTCCTCACTTGTTTATGCTTGATTCTGCATCCCTTTGTCCCTTTGGAGCACACAGTGTTTCTCTTTCCAAGCTTGCCCTCGCTTTGTAAGCTTTCCATTGTGAGATGGAGGATTGAAGTGGTGGATGCCCAGGTGGAGGACTTGGTTTCTCCAGTTCGCAGAAGTGCCGACAGATTTTGTCACTATTGTATCTCTATTTTATCAATAGAAATATCCATTCCTTGTCCAATACATGTGCATAAATAAGAATATTGTATCCATGGATGTATTTATTTGATTATACATGATTGTTTATATATGCTAGAGTAGGTCTAACACGTTGATATATATCATATGTGTCTTGTTTGTTGTTGTTGAGAGCGAATTGTGAATGCAAGCGTGTTGGAAAATCTCAATCGGGATCTACATCATCCGTCCAAAATAAGGTACGCTTCATATCCCTTAGTGTTAGATGTCTTTATTTCTCTTGAATATTGGAATAGATTGATTTCTGGTGTCATTCAGTCTGTTGTGGTACACCCCAAGCCATAGGAATTTTCTCTCCGTAACAGCATGCCATTGATTAGGATTTAGTATACTTAATGAGAAGTAAGATAGCATGAAGCATGAACTGCGATAATAAAGAGATATGGAATGAAACTATTATACCCTTATAATATGGACTCTACAAAGTTCTATTGATTTCAATTTGTAATTATTAAATGAAAAGTTTCCATGGATTAAGAAAAAAATTGACCTAGAGGCGCCTAACATTACCATAAGCCTTCTCAAAGTCAATTCTAATGAATGAAGTATTAAATCTTAAAAATTGGTCCTAATTTGTATTGAGGTAATGTTTTCTAGAATGAATCATCCTCTAATGAAGCTAGTTTGTTCTTTATGAATAAAGTTAGGCATAATGTTCTTGATTGACATGGTTGATGCTTTAGCTATAATTTTATAGGAGACATATAAGAGGGTGATTTCCCTCAAGTTGTGATGAGATCTTGGTCCCCTATATTGGGGATAAAATAAATAATTCCTTTTTTGATGCTATCCCTAAAGATTTTTTTTAATAGCTTCCTTGCACACCTATACCAGAATTGGACTTACAAAATATTGTGGACTTATGGAATTTGCACATAATCATGCAATATATGTGACTTATACACAACCATATCAAGGAAACCTTTGACTCTTACAATGTCAACAATTGCCCACAAATATTTTCTAGGCCTTAGAAATTCTATGTGGGACACCATCAACCTAAGTCTACACAACTACCTCACTTTCCTCTCTGATGTCTTGTGACTAAAGAACCCTTATGTTCTAGATGAAAAAATCCCCATATATCTCCTTTTGCATGGTGAGTGTCTAATGGGAGTCTTAAGAACCAAACTATTTTTGGAAGTTTCTTCCTTGAAAGAATGGGGTTTGAACAAATCATTGGTTAGTTATTTCTCAATGTAAATCCAATGGATACATGCTCTTAAATAATCATCCTACATGTGATGGGATTTTTCAATTTTCAAAATATGTCAGACCTTGAAGGTCGTGGATTTAGTAACTTCATAGAAGGGGACATTTTACACTCATGAGTTAACTTGATGGATCTCCTCCTTAACAACTTTATGATGTTTCCATCAAATTAAGGAGATTGGTTTCCCTTATCTCCTTGGAAAGAATCCAACCATCCTTGCTTATTCGTTTAGATAATAGGTTCCAAACGTTTACAATACAACTCACGCATATATAATTTCTCAAGTAAGAAACATTCAACAAAAAATGAGCCTCAAGCATTCTCATCTTGATGGTTCCCCAATACTTGATGGCTCCCCAAGTCATGAAAATAACTTGGTGGTCTAGGAGTGGCATGGCTTCTTGTAGTGCCTAAACATGTCCAACTTTATTGCAATAAAATAAGGTATTATGCTCTAACAATATAATTGATATATCCTTCTGAGGACCCTTTGTTGTACTTTTAAATCTTGGATTGAACGTAAACTATACCTAAATATGATCTTTTACCTATATTTATTTGGGTCATACAATCTAAGTCTAGCCTCAAAGCGCATTTTGAGTCATATTCTTCTCATAAATAACTCTGACATGCAACATCCCTTCCTTATTGTTGTAAAGGAAAGTATCCTCTGGCTAGGGTTTAAGAGGCCATCAACATACTGGGGTTGAAAGAGAGATGCACAATGTTCAGCAAGCATATATAAGCAAGATCAGAGATGAGAAAGGTCCACACCTGAATAACTGAAGGCTGGTCCAAGCTTTCTCTTCAATCCTCTTCTTGCTCCTCTCGCTCCACGAGACCTGCAAAACAAGTTATACCTTCCTCAAACCATTATGACCACATATAAAGAAATGATAATCAAATAAATATCAATAACATCATCATATGATCATAAATAGAGATTCAATCACACATTGAACAATTATTTGGGAAGAAGAAGGACATCACATCTTTATTAATCTTGAAAACAAGTACAAGTATGCCTTCTCTTCAAGTTTGGCACCTCACGAAACCTTGGTCTGGTTCTGTTGCTTCTCTTCTCCAAAGAACTCAGCCTCCAAGCTCTGTAACACAATGGGATGACCACCAGGGCAAAGGGGTGGGCAAAGAGAGTCCCAATTCCTCCAGCATAACAATGCAGAAATTCCAAGTCCCCCCTCATGGACCTCCCTACCTCTATTTATATGGTAAAGGAAGAGTTAGGGGCGAAGTCAAAGTGGTTACAACTGAATGAGTCAGTTGTAAAACTACCCAAACTAACCAAAAATGCGTGTTTTTATGTTTAAATGTCGAGAGACCTATTCGCGAATATGGAGAAGGAAAACCCACGAATGATCCGTGAGTTTCCATAAGAGCAACCCACGAATACAAGCATCCGTGACTTGTAATACATGAAACTCGCGTATGATTCGCGACTTGCCTATAAGGAGAGTCGTGTATACACAAAAAACGCATTTTTAAGGTATTTTTGGGCATTTTCAGACTTTGGTGTCTTCTGAAAAGTTTTAGCTAATAGAAATACCTTTCCAACAGTGCAGAGATGAGGTCAAACAGAGTTACAAAACTCAATATATGGGTCCTCCAAGATAGGTGTATTTTCAGTGACTTTCAATGACTTTCATGAAGTGTCGTCATGGAAATGTCGACATGCGACGGGATCATGGGAAAGTGGTCACAGGAAGAGAAGTGTCATTTTGAGCTATAACAGATGCCCCCTAATGTGTGAGGTTAGAGGGGAAGATGATAGCCGAAATACATTATAAAGGAAACAGCTGAGTATGGAGAGAGCAGAGAATCCAAGATCGAAAGGATTGAGTGAAGGTACCTGAAAGAGAGATAAATGTCAGAAAAACTGATCTCTGGCACATACATGTCCATATACAAAACATCGCCATAAAGATAGGCGGATCCAACATATGTATAACTGATGAAACTATAATGGTCACTCAATATGCAAAAAGGTGCCATATCAAATATAAAGGAGCCATGGCCACAAATGAACAAGGTGGAGCCATGCTCAACAATCGATCATAGCCACAAAAATACAAGGTGGATCTATGTCTCAGCAAAATGTCATATAAAGTATAACAAGATCTTGCGCAACTTTGGGCAATAGAAAAAGATGACAATGCTACTGTTGGCCCCAAGGTCTTCAATCCAAACCGCCCAAAAAAGGTACGAATCCTAACCATGCGAATAAAGGAGCTAAAGTCGAACATGGATGAAACCGTTTGATTACCGGTCAATAATGAGAACCGTTAACAAACGCGAGGGAAACCACCATTAATGAAAATGGTCCCCAAGGTACCTAGTACATTCTAACAAGTGTGATTACAAGGACTTGAAGTCGAACACTTGAAGAATCCATCGATTAGGAGACATTAAGGTATCCCCACTACCCAATAGCGAGGGAAATTGCCATTGAGGACAACAATTCCCAAGGTACTATCATAAAACTCTAAATCTCGTCCCCAGAGCAAGATGTGTTACAGTCGATAGGAAGAGATCTGTTGGAAGGAAGGCATTAAGGCATCCTTCATCATCCAACACGAGGTAAGTCAAAGAATAATTGGATTTGGAATTGGTACTAAATTTCACAAAAAGGACCGCTGAAGACATGATGTAATGAATTGATACCAGGGAATGGCCGACACAAAAGGTCAAGGCAACTACAGAATGGTCGACAAAGGTTTAATCCTTGAACAGTGAGCACGACACAAAAGTGACTTAGGCAGCTTTTGACATGAAATAGAACCAATGAAACAAATCTACAATGTAGGAGATATTGACAAATTCCCCATATAATTGGAAAAGAGACCAACTGGAGGAGTAAGAAACTCTGAATCAGGATAAGGTCAAAAGGCTAGGACCCAACTGTTGATAAACTCAAAACTGGTGCTTTGTTCAAGGAAACAAGACTTCCTGCCATGATATAAAAAACATGGAAATAAACCTCCCCTTCCCATATTTCTTGTAAAGGTTTAACGAGTCCAAGAAAGCAAACTCGGGACCATCTTCATTTTTGGCAAGCTCGAAGAAAAGAAAGAAGAATTCTTGATAAGGCACTGATTCGTGGATTTTACGAGCCCGAACTAGTACATGCTCGACGGTGTTTTCATAGTTTAGAGAGTCTGAAAACTCCAAAGAAGACTCCAGGGGGGTCCTTTTTCGTACAATTTAGTCTCCTGAGGCCGAAAAAGTATAAAACAAACCAAAGAAGAACTCTCTTAACTTCCGAAGAAGAAAAGGCGCACCTTTTTCGTACTTAGTCAGGAAGGTCCGAAAAAGGTTAAATTACCACCTACCCAACGCTCCTTCAAAAGCAGCATATAGCCTGAGTTTTACGAGTGTGAAGGAAGGAAAGATCACTCGAAAATATCCATTTGATTACGAGAAATGGGGCTTACAACAATAAACTCGATGCTTTGTTCTTTAGGAAAAGAGATAAACCTATGCCTGCGAATACTCTTCTCAATTCAGTAGAAAAGAGAGGGATCCTTTCTCGTAATATTCCACATGGTCCGAGAAAGAGATAACCTACCACCAATGTGGATGCCCATTCACATATTCTTAACGAGCATGAACAGACAAGTTTACTCGGCAGTCAAGTCTATTTTGAGGAGTCAGACTTGGGCCTAAAGAAACTCAAAATCTTCCCCATGAAGTTTTAACGAGTCTGGAAAAGTCAACTCGCGGCCTCCTTACTATTTTTAACGAGCTCAAAGGAGAGCAGAAAGAATGCTCTAAATGCGAGGAGACGAGTTTTATAGACAGGCGAAACTAGTTCCAAGCGCAAGGAACAAACCTATGCATAATGCAAGGAAAGTGAGCAAGATAAGAACACTCGGGGAACGTCTCCTCTGGGTAAAAGGTGTCAAGTTGCAAAGGAAAAATGATACAAGGCTGAGCAGCGATGAGAACAAAGATGAGGGCTTATACAACGAGCTAACAGCATGGAAGCCGGCATCAGGCTCATAAGCGCGAGCAGGGAAAATGCAAATGCAATTACGACTTGAACAACAAGGCGAGGTCAGTACACAGTTGTGAATCCAACTAGAAATCCTGTCTCCAAGAAACAACAACATCAGAATCATATTCAGAAGAAACTATCCGATGCGGGTCACTTTGGCAGAAACACGTGTGACTTTGCTATCTTCTATAAAAGTTAAAGTCAAGGAAGAATCAACCGAAGAAGATTCTATAGTACCAAGGCTCGAGGGTTTATAATCAGTAAGATCGACCTCAGAAGGAGAGCAAAAATCAACAAGGGATATAGAGTCTGTAGGAACAAACTCAATATCACAGGAGTTGAAAAATTCATAAGAAAAATCAAACTCATCAGGATCACTGACTTGCTGCTCGAAGGAAGAGTCAAAAGACTCAACAAGGCCAACATAAGAAGACCGATCCATGGGAAAATCAGTCTTACTAAGCAAATCAGGGTTAGACTTAGTCACAACTGAACCGACATCCAAAAGAAGGTCAGACTGTATCAAAGACTCTAGGAAGACTTCATCCAAAGGAAGGAGATCATCCGAGATAGGACACATGTCTAAGATTTCAAATGGATCAACAGAGTGGAGATTAGGCCCCACAGTCTGTATAGGATGACTCACCTGTTCAACTGCAGGGACCAAGTCCCGAGAAGGTAAGCATGAAAACAGAGGCTGCTTCTCAATAGCAATTGAACACAAAGGACAAGAGGCCACATAGTTCACCTGTGGCGGGTTAGTGTCTATAGAAACACTGGGAACCAATAAAGGAAAGACCTGGTCTCTAGTTAGGTCAGGAGACAGATCAAGAAAATCCAACTGATCAATAGTGACAATTTCTTCTCCATGATTAAAGTACATCACATGAAAGAATGTTGACACCACAGCTTGCATGGCATAGACATAATCACGTCCAAGGAGCATATTAAAGTCCAAGGGGTCTTCTATCACCATGAAGTCAACTAAGACGATCTTCCCACCCAAAGTAACAGGTGTTTGAGAAAGAATTCCCAAGTCTACACAAGTTCTTCTATCAAACGCCAGTAACTGACTAGAAGTCGACACAAGGCTGGGAGATCCCATGCCTCACCAAGCACGAGCAGACAAAATACTAACTAAGGCTCCTTCATCAACAATACAACGAGCAATCATATAGGGTTCAACTTTGACCTTTATCTGGAAAGGTGCATCAGAAGGAAGGAGCGGCTCAACTAGGCTATCCCAATCAAAGGAAGCAATCTGAGAGCTTGGTGGGGGTTGATTCGAAACGAGTTCAGTGCCCCCTTGTTCAGTAAGTTCTGAACTAGCAGTGAAGAAAATGTGACTAGTATACCCTCTCCAAAGGAAGAGTGGGATTGATCGATACTGGAATCGATTCAACCGCTTCGTGAAAGTCACTCTCCAAAGGGAGAGTCGGATTGACCAAAGATGACATTGGTTCAATCACATCATAATCACTCTTCGAAAGAAGAGTGGGATCGACCAAATCTGAGATTGGTTCGACCACTTGATCAATCAAAGGTTGAGTAGGTTGTTGAGAAACTATAGGTTGTTCTTGAGAAGGAAATCCTTGAGTATTGGACCACACTCTTCGCACCTCTGTGATAGCAGGGCATAGATGAGTAAGATGATCTCCCTCACATAGCATACAAGGGAACTTAAGTTTGCACTTCGAACGACCAATTTTCTCAAGTGTGTCAACATGACTAGCAGTGGATGACTGTTTGCTCTCAACATGACCTACAGAGGATGAGAGTTTTCCCCCAGCATGAAAACCAGAGGTTGAGTGACTAGGTCCAACCTCACTAAGAGAGGCTGGTTGTTGAGAGACTTCAGAATGTTCAAAAACGGGATGACCATGACTCCAAACTCTTCGTACCTCCACAATAGAAGGGCATTTATAAGTAAGGTGGTCTCCCTCACAAAGCTTACAAGGAAACTTGGGCTTGTGTTTTGAACAGGTAGTCTTTTCAACAGTGTCAACATGACTCGCAGTGGCTGACGGATTGTCTTCAGCATGAACACAGAGGCTGAGAGACTACCCCCAGCATGGCTTGCAGAGGCTGAGAGACTAGGTCCAACATGACCTGCAGAGGTTGGATGGGCACCACCAACATGAACAACATAGGTTGAATGGTTAGGATCAACATGCTTTGCAGCAGTTGAGTGTCTGCCCCCAGCATGAACAATAGAGGCTGGGTGGATGGATCCAACATGAACAATAGAGGTTGGATGGGGAGGTTCAACTTGAACAATAGAGGTTGAACGGGTGCCCTCAGCATGCACCGTAGAGGCTGAGTGACTGGATCCAACATGACCTGGAAAGGTTGGAAGGATCCCACCAGCATGAACAACAAAGGTTGGATGGTGAAGATCAACTTGACTTGCAGAGGTTGAGTGCTTAGATCCAACATGGCCTGCAGAGGTTGGATAGGTGCCCCCAGTATGAACAACAAAGGTTGGGTGGGGAGGTTCAACTTGACTTGCAGAGGTTGAACGGGTTCCCCCTTGCTTATGTGCTTTCTTCCTATTCCTCCTTCTTTTACTCCTTTTAGACTGCCGGTTACTAGTAGCAGTACTTTCACCGCATGAGGTAGAAGGAGGAGGAGAATCAACTACAGGTGAAGGGGAAGCATTGTTTTGATGCCATTGATATAAGGATCTCACTTGAGAAGCATCATGAGCATTCAGGACAGTTGGGGTGGAAAACAACCACACCGGTAGCCCTAGGGTGAATCCAGGTAGATTCAGGGTGGCCATCAAGGGAACACCAACATTCCCCGTGAGAGGACTAGTACAAGGAGTTCCCAGCATGGGGATCTCTTGGTTGGTGTTCAAAGGGGTTCTAGCCATAGTTTTAAACAAGGAGACAAAGTCTGAGGTTGATAGGAAACCAAAATTACAAAGCACACACCTAAAGGCACACTAAGTACAGACAAACCACACAACACTCACTAAAAATTCCTAAAGCCAAACAGACAAACAGGTATAAGATATACTTTCCAGAAGAAAGCTGATAGACAATTACTTGGTGTCCCTGTAGATGTTCTTAGGCACAAGCGAAGGAATCACCCACCGCCCTCCCACACTTTCTACCGGGGTTACCTTCCAAGTCCGTCCAAGGTCAACCAGAAATAACCTTTCGGTGTACCTGTGTATGAACCCTAGATGTCAAAGAGACTAAAGGCTACCTTAACTATATTGACAGTCTGGGGGGACAGTCGTCAGCCGAACTCATACGCATGGGCAGGATAGCTGAGCCCGAAACTTTGTCTAGGACAGAATCCCCAGATGCATAAAAGTCCTGAGTTACGTTTTGACAAGGATTCAGAGGGTTATCTCCTCTGTCCAAGCCTCCACGTGGCCTAGTTCTTAACTCCCGTTTGAGAGGAGCTTCCCAGATATAGTCGATAAAATCAAGGATTTACCTACTGATTGGCCAACTACATCTGAATTTTAACACTTGTGGAGAGTTGAAACTCCCTAATCCACAAGTCTAGCCTAAGCTAGTTGGTGTATGACCCTATAAAATAAAACTTATTAGTAATTTTTAAAATTATATCGTTTATTTTAAGGGCTGTTTTTAGTCAGAGGGTAAATGGCATGAAACTTATGTGGTGTTTTGACTCAAAAGTTGAAACAAAATGACTAAGCAAAGAGAAATGAACTGCAAAAAGAAAAAACTATTCTCTTTATATTTTCAAATAGAAACTTGAAAGCCACAAAAGAACAAATTCTTTTTATATTTTTCAAAAAAAATGATATGCCATGCAATCTAGACTAAAAACCTAATCTACATGCATATAAAGCAAACATATGTTTTGTCTTTTTCTTTTATAAATGCAAAAGAAAAAACAGCCTATCCACTAATGCAAGCAAGTACTGAAAGCAAAGCAAATAGACAACTACTCTACACCCCACAAACAAACCCTAGGTTTCCCTAAAGTTAGATATCAACCTCTCTTGAAAAGAAGGATTACAAAGGTAAACAAGCCAACAAATTTGGAATGAAGAGACTGAGCAAAAAGACTGACATAAACAAAGGTAAAGAAATCCCAAGTATCAATCTAAACCGACAAACAGAGGCTGCTCAGTACCTTGTCCAATAAGGTCAAGCCAAAGAAGGAGGTAGGGGGGCAAGCAGCACAAACAAGTATAGGTTCTTTTTAATTTTCTTTTATAAATGCAAAAGAAAACTACCTACAAAGAAAAGTATGCAGATAAGAAGAACAAAGCAAAAGGAACTTTTCTATACAACCACCAAACAAACTCTAGAAAGAACTAAAGTCAATATAAACCCTACTTGGAAGGAAGGCTTGCATAAAAGACAAGTCAACTAATTTGGCATGGTGAAGTTAGCCAACAAAACAAGAAGGAAAACAAACACCAACCAGCTTCTGAAATCAAACAAAGATCACTAACAGAGGCTGACCAGAAACATAAGACAAAAATCAAACCAAGCAAAGGAGGTGGGGGAAAGAGCAAAGAGAAAACCCTAATGCTACAAAAGGGGTTACCACATAGATAAAGAACAACAAAAGGGATGACACTAACTCCCTGGAGTCATGCACCTGCAGAGGACTCCAAAAGACCTACCAAAACACCTTCAAACAAAAGAAAAATCACAAAAGAGGAAAAAACATTGTTTAAAGGGGCATTCGCGGGTTGCACTACTGGTAGGTCGCGTATCATTCACGGGTTGCTAATACAACAAGTCATGAATATAAGCATTCGCGAGTTGTATAACAAGCAAGTCGTGAATCACTCGTGGGTTGCCAGTATAAGCAGTCGTGAATACAAAACCAGATACGTGACTGTTCAGACAAGCAAGTCGCCAATGGGTGGAAAAATCCCAAGAAAGGTCAAAGACTGCCTAAAGAAGGCAGGGGAGGTGTGCTATCAGAATTATAAAGTGTTCCTAAGTGGCAAGAAGGATCTGAAACAATGCAAAACGATGAAAGAAATCAAGAGAAACCCCAAACAGACAAGGCTCTCCCCAGTATGGTCGCCAGTTCTGTTGTAAAGGAAAGTATCCTCTGGCTAGGGTTTAAGAGGCCATCAACATACTGGGGTTGAAAGAGAGATGCACAATGTTCAAAAAGCATATATAAGCAAGATCAGAGATGAGAAAGGTCCACACCTAAATAATTGAAGGCTGGTCCAAGCTTTCTCTTCAATCCTCTTCTTGCTCCTCTCGCTCCACGAGACCTGCAAAACAAGTTATACCTTCCTCAAACCATTATGACCACATATAAAGAAATGATAATCAAATAAATCTCAATAACATCATCATATGATCATAAATAGAGATTCAATCACACATTGAACAATTATTTGGGAAGAAGAAGGACATCACATCTTTATTAATCTTGAAAAGAAGTACAAGTATACCTTCTCTTCAAGTTTGGCACCTCACGAAACCTTGATCTGGTTCTGTTGATTCTCTTCTCCAAAGAACTCAGCCTCCAAGCTCTGCAACACAAGGGGATGACCACCAGGGCAAAGGTGTTGGAAAAGAGAGTCTCGATTCCTCCAGCATAACAATGTAGAAATTCCAAGGCCCCCCTCATGGACCTCCCTACCTCTATTTATATGGTAAAGGAAGAGTTAGGAGCGAAGACAAAGTGGTTACAACTGAATGAGTCAGTTGTAAAACTACCCAAACTAACCAAAAAGGAGTGTTTTTATGTTTAAATGTCGAGAGACCTATTCGCGACTATGGAGAAGGACAACCCGTGAATGATCCGCGAGTTTCCATAAGAGCAACCCGTGAATACAAGCATCCGCGACTTGTAATATACGAGACTCGCGTATCATTTCGCGACTTGCCTATAAGGAGAGTCACGTATACACAAAAAATGCATTTTTAAGGTATTTCTGGGAATTTTCAGACTTTGGGGTCTTCTGAAAAGTTTTAGCTAACAGAAATACATTTCCAATGGTGTAGAGATGAGTTCAAGCGGAGTTATAGAACTCAAGATATGGGTCCTCCAAGATAGGTGTCTTTTCAGTGACTTTCAATGATTTTCATGAAGTGTCGTCATGGAAATGTTGACATGCGACGGGATCATGGGAAAGTGGTCATAGGCAGAAAAGTGTCATTTTGAGCTATAACACTTATATTCATATGCATAAACTATCTTTAATTATCCCTAGGCAAGACAATATACTTGATGAATTTTGTCCACAAATAAAAGTTCAAACTACAATATCTAGTGAGTAAATATTAGGTATCCCAACATTTACCAATTCATATTCAACATGATGTATATCAATTTATGAATAGGAACATTACCTCAATCCATAATAGAAAGACAAGTTTAGTTGATATAAGGACACAACCTTACATTTTCCCTCTTTATTATGTCCATGCGGGGGACATATAACATCCACGGGGTTCAATTAGTTGTCGCACGATATTTATTTTTTCAATTTCCTTAATTTATTGGCTATAGTTTAGGTTGATTTGATTTTTAATTTTTTGATTTTCCTGAGTTTTTGTCTATAATCTATTACAATATTTGGTTGATTTGATTGAGCTAAGGGGTATTAATTGCTATGTGTCCTTTGCATTTACACAAGGAAATACATTTGTAGCGAAGGAATTTATCTCTATGTACGTTGAAATCACATTTCTCATGGTGTGTCCTTTGCATTTACACTAGGGCGCATTTATCCGTGTATGTCGAGCAGGTACGGAAATTGATGGTTTCTAGGACATATTTCCCATTTCAAGATGTATATGAGACGTATTTATGGAGTTTAAACGTCAACAACTATCGACCTCACTAATTGTAAAACGTAAGTTTGACGTTCGAATATTTTATTAACCCTTCATTAATACTTATACCTGCATGACATACTGGGCAAGGTTTGGAGTTAATAGAGTTGGTGTGCCCTTAGGGACGGGGCCTATATGCATTAATTAATTTTAGGTGAATTTGTAGGGTAGTGGGATCATTCTACACAGTCCATTATGCACTGGTCCCAGGTGGCATTTCATATTCCCTCCAGGCTACCAACCAACGACCACACATTAATTAATGTTATTTTCACAACATCAAACAGTTAATAGATTAGGTCAGTGTTGGAATTTCACTAGAATATTACCTGTCAAACAATTTTTTTTTGACATTTTTGGGTTTCACATCACCCTTCACTAAACGTTTTACTTAAATATGTACCTGTCATTAATAACGTTTTACTTAAATATGTACTTGTCAGTAATAATGTTTTACTTAAATATGTCCCTGTCAGTAATAACGTTTTAGTGCATTGGAAGGTATAATGATAAGCTACGATAATAACATCATCATAATAAAATTCATTAGAGGGATCAAGGTTAAAGAGGACCTTCAATATCACCCATGACTTTCTTTGAAAGTTCATCCACCAAAACACTAATCTCCTGAAATACATGCTTGATAAAAAAAGAGATGAACTTGTCCATAAGTTGCATTGTCCTACAGAACCAATGATCTTATAAGGATACTTGTAGTGTAGAAATACCGTTAGCCTAGTCCACTATCACTTTGAATCCCCAAACACATGGATTTCCAGGATGTTTATGAGAATAGAAAAAAATTGAAGGCCCTATAGAGCTATTAGTTTGGCTCAACTATTGCTCCCATACCCATAACTCATCCTCAATAGAAAATAAAGGTATGAATCCATCTTGATGACCATGGCCCAACTACAAAGAATATATTTAGATGCATCATCGAAATACCCATAAGGAAACCTAGAAGTGCACTTAGGATCATGAATCAATCTTGAACTTTTATTTGTAGGAGCTCTGTAAAATTCATTAAAATAACTCAATACTTCAATACTAACTCTAATTGGGGACTGTATGCTACTTCAAAAATCAAAATGTTGCAGGCTCTCTAGATACCCCACATAACAAACAAGGGAAACAATTTAAGACGTGGAAATGATTTAAACCATTGTAGCAACAAAACCTCCAGCGACAGAAAATGCTAATTGAAAGGAACCTATAGCTTGGAGAGGATCTCAAGCCAAACCTTTTGACTATAAACACAATCAACAAACATATGTTGACTAGTTTCTTCATTGCTTTTACAAAGAATGAAAATTGTTGGTCCTGATAAACCTTTCTTCATCAAAATATCGCAAGTCAAGATCTTTTTCTCCAAGCATAGCCAAACAAAACATTTAATTTTCAAAGGATAATTTCCTTTCCGCAATTTGTTATGCTGCCAAAAAGGGATTGTTCCAATTTAGGAGGTTGAGATTGCTTTGTAGGATTCTTTAGCATCGATTTGTCTAGACTTAGAATTCCAAACCCAAAGAAGAGAATTTGTCTCCCTGCTGATTCTGATTCCCAAATAAGTAAGATTTGCAGTGAAATGAGACCATTCCAAGGCCATTTCACCTAATAAACCCAAATCTTGAGTAGTAAACCAGTATGAAACATCATTAAAATCATAATCACAAGCTCTAATATGTGTTAATCTAGTTAGTCCCAAGATAAATAAATATGAGACCAAAGGATCCAGGAATATTATAGAAAGTATCACCCCCAACAAAAGAGTCAATACCCAAGATCATCTTTTCACCATTGCCAATATTCCATGAAATCTAGGACCCTAATCAGGGAAAGGTTCTAGTAAAACCATACCATATGTTGGAGGCTTGAGATATTGACTTGTCATCCTTTCTAATCCAGTATTCCATTGAATATTTCTTGAGATACTTAGATAAGAATACCTCAGTTCACAAAATTGGTCCAAACAACCCACACCAAAGACTCTTAAGGTAGAGAGCATGATTGAACCACTGTAGCCTCTTTATTCCCCATCCTCCAAACACCTTAGGTAAGCGAATCTTCTCCCATTTGGCCAATTGAAATTTACTTTTACCCCCCCCATCATGAAAAAAGAAAGTTCATCATATTTTTTTCTGATAGATTACGGGATAGACACAGGGATCCTAACCATAGACATCCAATAAACAAGGATACTTTCTAGGATGGATTTGACTAAGATTAATCTACCACCCTAGGATAACCATTTAAAATACCAGCAATTGATCCTCTTCTCCACTTTTTAAAGGAGCCAAAGCTAGTCTTTTGTATAACAACTGTTTGGATTTATGAAATAGCCTAAGTACTTAAAATATTTATCAGTTTTATCAATCTGAATGGTGAAGAGGCCTAGGATTTTGTCTAAGTCTTATTTCTCAACTTCATTACAATGGATGCATAATTTTAAAACAATGACCTCCACCTCATATGCCAAGAAAAGATTAATGATACCACTGAAACATTTCCATTATTCTACATAACCATTACCAAATAGAAGGACATTATATACGAACAACAAATGAGAAATGGAGTGGGATTTAGAAACCTTGATACCTTTTAGCTACCACACGTAGAATTAGCAACTCCAAATTTTGCTGCCAGATGTCCTATAAACCTCATATCAATGTTTTGTGCAATGATTCAACCATTAGCTTTATTAACAAGCTTGCTTTTCAACCTAGAATTGATATTATTCCTCTTCATGACACAATGGACAAACAAAGTTAATATATATATGATGAATCTATCCATCCTGGAAAATGATAATTATTTTACATTCTGTCCATCCTTCACAATATAGAAAAATAAATACAAAAGACTTTGTAACCTTGGTGCTGGATGCTCCATCGAAATATATAAATTTCATAAATTCCAGAACACTGGAGCTCAAACTTTTGATGAATGTTTAACTATCATCTTTTTCATGACACTTTAAAATACATTTGAGAAAACTGAAGAAATCATCTTGGCACCTACTCACTCAAACTCATAATGTGAATGCGCTGTCTTGGACAATTTGAACTCTTAGCATGTTTATTCTGCAGTTAGGGAGCACTCCCACTGTCCACATGCAACAAAATAAGACAGATTTTACAGTTTTATATACCCAGGTGCATTTGTTTGCTTCCAACTCGTAGTGCATAAAGCTTGATCGTGAGCGAGCATTTACATTGATTCTTGTGAGGGAACTTTCCATGCATGAACAAATAAAGTTCAATGCTTGACAAGCTAACCATATTTTAATGAAAATTATAAGGTTAACATGAAAAGTATTCCCACTTACATGTTAGGTGGGAAGAAAATGAGTTGACGTGGAGCTAAAAATGAATAAAAGGCCAATTTTAATAATAAACATTTATCCTTTTAAAATAAATTAAAAATTATTATTGAATATAAAATCATTTTATAATTAATAAAATAATTTTATAACAATAACTTTTCATTTATTTAATTTTCTACAAAACAAGTAGAAAATGAAAAAATGAGGTTTGCAAGCAAAGGAGTATAAGCATATTGCCTCAGTGAAGGACCCAAACATTCATTGATTTGAAGGAGCTGGGAAATTTACAGTGAAAAATAAATTTCTAAAACATAACTTTCATCTATTATAACTTTAACACTCCAATGGTCACTGTGTTAAAGTTGGTCCTTGAGATACACTTCATCAAATGCAATGTAGAGAACAAAAACAATAATATAGTACCAAAAACAAACTAATGACCAACAAGTAATAAATAACAATGTCGGTTCATATCTAGTTTGAATCTGCCTTATACTAAGATACATTTAGGATCAAATATTATCGCTGAAAGGACAAGATCAACAATGAAACAATTGACATACCTTTGAGAGAGAAAAAGTTAGGAATAAGGTTAGGCACATACAATAGTAGTCAATATGGCTCAATCACAAAGTGTGAAAACCCCAACAGTGATACTCAGCCCCACATACAGTAGCAGTCAATATGAATCAGTCACCAAGTGTGAAAACCCTAACAGTGATACTCAGCAAAATTGGTACAACTGTAGCAAGGCAAGATAAATTTAGAAAACATAAGTTTCATCTCTTTTGACTTTAACACTCCAATGGTCATTGTGTTAAATTTGGTCCTTGAGATACACTTCATCAAAGGAAATGTAGAGAACATAAACAATAATATAGTACAAAAAACAAACTAATGACCAACAACCAATAAATAACAATGTCGGTTCATATCTGCTTTGAATCAGCCTTATACTCAGATACTTTTAGGATCAAATCTTGTCACTAAAAGGACAAGATCAACAATGAAAAAGTTGACATACCTTGAGAGAGAAAAGGTTAGGAATAAGGTCAAGTGCATATAGTCGCAATCAATATGACTCAGTCACCAAATGTGAAAACCCCAACGGTGATACCCAGCCCCAAACATAGTTAGGCACCAACAGGATCACAACCAATTCAAGAAGATTAACGCAAGTCACAACTCAGATCTTAGCAACCCAACAAGCTCAAGTCAGAGTCCTAACAACCCACAAGAATCACAACTCTGAGCACACACAAGGTGATAGCCCAGCACAAGAGGAATCCAAGATTCATAGATCAAGTCTGAACAACCCCAAGTACCAAGGGTCATTACCCGCTCTAATAAACAGCAGAAGGGTCACATCCTAAGTCTTGGCAACCAACAGTGATCACGACCCAATCTAGGAAGTCACACAAATGTCATGACCTATCAAAGAGGCCTAAAAAATTCATCAATAGTCATGACCTTCTAGAGAAAGCATTGACAGTCCATGGTTCAGTTAAGGTAAGGTCAAATAGTCATGACCTACCCAAGAAGGGTCTTACCCAGTCATGACCCAGCTCAAGAAGGGTTCCACACAGTCATGGCCTAGCTAGAAACTCAATCACAGTTCAAACCTAAGGGGTTTATATAAGCCACAACCCAACCCTAAGGGGATTCTATCAGAATTAGCATCCTACAAAATATTATTCCCATCTCAAGGAAGATCAACACATGTGAAGGCAACGCTTAACAAGCTGAGAAGATTGACACGACTTATTCATAACAACAACAACTTGAACTGGAAGACAAAAACACTAGCAGGCTAAGAGGAGAGGTGGCAACATCTCACAAATAGCAACAAAACCCTAGACGTCAATCTATTAGCAGCAGCAAACCCTAGACAGGTGAAAGATCATATCTTCAAATTTCTCTTGTCAACACACTCTCTAAAATGAAATTCAAGACTTGAATTTTTAATGTTAACAAGCCTTCTAGGAAGTTTAATCCACTTACCCATGTCTTTGAGGGTTGTTTCCAAACATGACATAAAATAATGTTAGGTTGACTTAGGATAGGGTACACTAACAGTCAAGTGGTAATATAAGATAAAAACAATAAGGTTAAGTCATCATACCAAAGGTGGTCATGGTACCACAAACAACAAGGGTGCTAGGGCCAAAAGGACCATAAGTCAACTAAGTGTCACAATAAGGTGGCAAGGCAACCTCCATACCCATAAGACCAAGGTGTACAATAAAGGTGGGGAAACAACCCCTTTTACCTACATGACCAACAAGACCAAGGACATTAATCTTTTATCTCTCAAGGTATATTCTCATGTGTGTCCAATATATTTTTATCATCACTATATAAGGAGAAGTCATGACAACATGTATCGTGACTTCTCAAATACACATTATAGGAGGTTTGTATAGTGAAAGGGTGTTTTTCGATATATTTCTATCTCATAACTTGCGGCCATGAACTTGTACCTGTGCACTATATTTAACATGTATTGGCACTTTCTTGTCTACATCCCTGTTGGGATCCAGAAGACAAAAAAAAGCTTCTGATCTAGTTTATCTGGAGTGGGATGTAGGAAAATAATGCCATTCCCTTACTAAGGTGAGAAAGAAAATCCAAACCAAATATTTCAAATATACCAGCAACCCAAAGCATTTGCAGACCTTGCACAGGTACAAGTTCCTTGATCGAGAACCTTTGGATAGCGTTCCCAAGTTCTAAGATAGAAATATATCGAAAAACACACTTTCACTGTACAAAACTCCTATAATGTGTATTTTCTTCAAACTGGGACAAAGAACTTCAACAATGTTTACCAATTTCACAAACCTCAAGAGAAAGATCCATCATATATATAATGAAAGTACTACTGATTTAAAAGTATATAATGTGTGTGTAGGTCTGCAATGCTTTGTGCATTTTTATTGTATTTTTTCCTATTTTTCGATGTTTGACCGATTTTTATTTTTCAAAGTTTTGTGTGTGAGAGATGTATTTTTGCAGCATTAATAAACAAATGACTTTTATTTATTTTCTCTATCTACCATTATATGTATAATGTGTGCACCCTAGTTTCCAACACATAGTAAGTTTCTTACAGCATGTATAAGTTTAAATTCAAGCAATAATGTGGTTATTCATGTCAATGATACATCACTAATAGAGTGGACGATTGAGTGCCTGTAGGCTGTTAATACATCCGGGAATGGAGTAAATGATTTCATAGGGTTTCGCGCTACTTTTTCTCCCCTCTTAGCCACTGACAGGATAGTTGGTGAGAGAATCTAATGTGCATGCCCTTTCAGATTTATGTCGATATAATCGAAGGCTGAGTAGCCTAAGATTATCAAACTTACTATTGTTAATTTCTATTAATTCCTTAATGTTTGAATTTGCAGAGGAAATTGAAGAACGACATAATAGCACTGACAGCGAATGCGTTATTTCCGTCATTCAAGTTAGTTCCATTATCGATCTTAGTACGGGACTGAAGAACAACGATGATGAGTTTCTTGGATATCCAGTGATTGGGTATCAGAATAACATGCAGGCTGTTGGATCTTGTCTCACTAGCCCTGAGGACGGATTGCAGACAGCGTGCCCATGGGATCCTAGAATTAAAGGCTTATTCTTCTTTCAGAATGGAATCAGTATCAGTGTGTCCAAAATCGGGCAATTTCTTTCAGACATAAGGAAGATTAGGGACATCATTCCAAGCAGCCTCTATGGAGTTGAACTATACTATGGCTTTCTGATGCATTATGTAAAAGCTTCAAGTGCCTATTTGGGAAAACAAGAGGATTCAGTAGACATCGAAATGACTTATTATCGAACCAACAATCCAAACACTCCCAGACTGTATGAAGATGTGTTGGAGGAAATTGATCAAATGGCTCTCTCGAAATATGGAGGTCTGCCCCACTTGGGAAAGAACTGAAACATTGCATTTGATGGGGTCACAAAAAAATATAGCAAATACAAGGCCTTTCTGGGAGCCAAAGCCAAATACGATTATGTGGGACTCTTTTCCAATGAGTGGACAGACGACATTCTTGGAATATCACAGGCGGGATTCACATATTGCACATGAGCATATTCTCCATAGCAAAACAACATTGTAGAAGAATATAACCCATGTTGACAATGCGAGGTTTATGCTCAACAGTGCAGGATTGCCAAACTACTTTTGGGTGGACGCAATTGCAAGGCATGATGAGGATGTTACAGATGAGAAAAGCCATTTGTCATTGGAAGTGGAGGAAACATGCATGCAAAAACATCCGACATTAAGAAGTTGAATAAGACGGTGTAGCCCAAATAGAAAGAAATTCAATCATATGTGCTCTGTGCAGAAAATTCTAAGCCACTAACAGTGGAATATTACAGCTTGTTTATATTCAAGTTCATAATAGAAACCCTAAATCTCAATTTCCCGAAAACCCATCATCATTTTTGGGTTGTTGAATTCAACTCAAGAGTAGGAAACATCAAGGTAATTTCCAGAATGATTTCAATATCTTGAGTTTCTGGTTTTTTAGCTAAGGTACTAGAAACAAAAATAGAAATGGAACCAACACAATAAATGGGCCTAGAGGTTCTGGGAGATCAAAACCATCAAAACACTCCCCTCTATTATGCATATAAATTCTAATAGCAATGCATTGATACATAATCAAGATGGGAATGAATAAAATTATGGATACAAAATATGACCCACCCTACAGTGTCAAGATGGAAATAGAATGTACCTGAAATTGAATCTCCCCAATTAAACAATTATTGAGAGAAAGCATTGATCTCAGCCGCGTTCTCTAATCCCATGAAGCTCATTTGTCTTTGTTCCAGTCCAGCAAGCCTATATTCATGAATCATGCCCCTATTTCAGGGTTCTAGATACTCCGCACGTGATAGAGATGCAGAGTGGAGAGAACCCAGGAAGTGTAACTTGTCTTCCCCATGGCCCCCACCGAACATGGCCTGCCGGCGAACCCAGTTCTCCAATCTCTGTGGCGTAACCTGAGTAGGAACAAGATCAAGCTTCGTTCTCCACTGGCAACAAGCACTAAACGGGGAACGTTCCAACTGGCGATAAAGAGAATCGAACCCTTGTGGCCTGCCTCTTGTTTCTTGCTCTGCCGAGTGCCTAGTGCAGATTCTCGAATGAGATGTTTGAACTTTGGAGTCTCCAAGCTGCCTCTCGTTTCTTGCTCTGCCCAGTGCCGAATCCGATTTCCGAATGAGATGTCTAGAGTCTGGAGTCTCGACAATGCAACATTGGAACATGATCCTCATTCCTGAATCCTCAATATTACACAAACAACGGCATTCAATGGCACACTACCTACCAGTCCGCGGCGTCCGCCCAGTGCCATTAACCGATGGTCCGAAACCGTCCGATGCCCATAAAAATTGATTATTCACAAATCACGTGGATGGTGCATCGTGTCATCATTCTAGGCTCTAGCCTTGCCACTTGTTTAAAGGGCTTAATGACGTTTTGGTGAAAAATTAAACCGTCAACAGCGTGTTAAAATCGTAATGACGTTTTGGTTTAAATTTAAACGGTCAAATTACCGTTTTATGAAATATTCTGGTCGTTCAATAAAACGGTCTTGGCATATTTTAACCTATATTTGACGGGAAAAATGACCAGAAACGGGCAAATGGCCGTCAAATTCCAACTCTGGATTAGGTATCCACAGGCCTGGAAATTGATGGTTTCTAGGACGTATTTCCCATTTCAAGACGTATTTGACATGTAGTTGTGGAGTTTAAACATCAACAACTACATGCCTCAAAAATTGTAAAACGTAGGTTTGACGTTTGAATATTTTATTAACCTATCATTAATACTTATCCCTGCATGACATATTGGGCAAGGTTGGGACTTAATCGGGTTGGTGTGCCCTTGGGGCCGGGGGATATATGCATTAATGAATTTTAGGTGAATCAGGAGGGTCGCAGGCTCATTATGCACAGTGCATTATTTACTGGACCCAGGTGGCATTTCAAATTCCCTCTAGGCTATCGGCTGACAGCCACACATTAATTAATTTAATTTTCACAACACTGAGCAGTAAATAGATTAGGTATCTGTATGGCTCATTCTGCATTGGCTCTGGCCCCTGGGCATAATTCCATATTCTTTGTGGGTGTCATTCCATATTCCCTGTAGGTTGTGTCACTTTAGTCTGTGTACATTTGCAGCATCTAAATTCCTTAGCACCTTCAGACCTTCTGTTCTTGTTATTGGAGTTCGATGATATGAGTGTAGACTCTTGGAGTCTGTACTGAGTCTAGTGAGTGGTGGGAACTACATAGTGGGCGTTGGGTGGACCTTGGATGGTGGTATAGTGTCTAGGAGCTCCATTCCAATTTGGACCTGCAGACTGCAGTTCTGAACATATTCCAGGTATTTATTTTCAACACATTTTTTTTGGTTCTGTAGGTTATCATAAAACCACAATCTGTCTGAAATGACAAATCGCTTTGTGAATCTATGGGAATTGATCGTCCTTTAATATGCTTCGATTCTTAGTCTGCTATCAAATTTTCCACAAGTAGGCCACAGTTCACACCATCCAAGGAGGAAATCGTGGTTTCATGAACATTAGACAATTTCACAGCAGCTTAGGATGGAATATCATTACTGCCATCACGGTTGCAACGATTTGGTCATAGGATTTCAGAGTCTCTGGCAGCTATTGTTATTCTCATCGGGCTAGGTTTGAACATCAACACATGATTTTGGAATGGAGAAGGAGATGCTAACCTTGTCTTTATAGTATGTGTCCTCTGTTGAGGTTCATTCATTGCGAACTTTTTGTTGAGATGAATGCTCCATTTGTTCTTAATTTAGTTATCTATTCTCCTAGGCAGTCATCTTAACTCCTGCTATTAGCAACCACCTACATTTAGATAACTGTATGTAACCATGCTTTAGTAGCAAATTTCTGTTTTGAAACAGGTTGATAACTTGACCCTGTCTATCACTTAACTTTTCGATTTGTACTGCTTGCATTTGCTGAAGATCTGACAGTACCTTTTCCCATGCCCATCGCTCATAATAATGGGTGTATCTCTCCAATGAATTTTTTTTTCCATGTCCCTTCTCTGCTCTAAATCGTCATAAACTCCTCCTAGTCTTCCAGTTTCATATCGATTGAACGCATAAAAACCACATGTTCCTTCACCATGCTCTGACCAAGGACCAAGGCATAGCCAACAAAACTGGAAATTACATGGAGGCGAGCACGTCATGTGCATACAACCTTCATTTTTCTCAATTCGTCGTTTGCACTTTGGGAAAGGCTTTGAATTTTCCAATATCCAATTCATGTTTTCTGATTATGGGATGTTCTTCAAGATCCACTTTTCCACCGTATGACAACCTACTAGACAGTGAGCTTCCCCACAACAATTCCAACAGAAGTTATATGCACACTTGCACTTAACATCATAAGGTCCACTTCCCATCACAACTTCCACACCATACTCGCAGCATGCAGGTTGTGTCTTTCAAAAACATAAAACATATTTACGTGAGAAAAAAACGCAGAAGCTTCGGTGGTTGTCATCTATCTACTAGCAACGATTTGCTTATTGTCACTATCAGTTAAACCAAATAATATTTTGATGTAATGTTTAATTTCTTCAATGATCATTTTATGCAATGTTCAAAAATTCGAGCTCTTACCAACACTCCACATCCATTCTCACATTCTCCTCATTTGCAAACCATTCATCATTGATCTTACCAACACTCCACTTGAAGTGACGCAAGAGAATCCCCCAACATTGAGATGGTTTACATATAAGTTATCCACTTGAAGTGACACAAGAGAATCCCAACGTCAATTTTGGATAGTAAATTTGAGATGGTTAACATATAAGTTATTTGTAGGAGTTTACATTTTACATCCACTCTTAAGGGTTATATATGATTTAAAATAAGTTACTTGTTCATATTACCAAATTTAATTAGAATTTTAAAAGTATGTTAGGATAAAGAATCTAAATTAGTGAGATATACGTTTTCACTATGTTATGTTTTCATGCAGTAAATAGTCTGTTTAATGATTATAAGTTATGATTTAAATTTGATTTATATTTTTAATATTTGATTTTTAGAAAATATATTTATTAATGTAAATAATATTTAGTTGTTAATGTTTTTGATAGCATTATATTACAATCCAATAAATATATTTATATACAAAAAATGTTCTCTATTTTTTCAATTATTTATATTTTTCAAAAATGTTCTCTATTTTTTCAATTATTTATATTTTTTCACTTAAAAAAATAACGAAGAAAACTCCTGAAAAGGTTTTTTATTTACTTTTATAAGATATATGTTTTGATATAGGTTTGTTTTTCAAAGCATATGATTTATATACGGTTGATTTCCTTGGGGCATATGTTTGAGTTAATTCTTTTTATTTGGTCTGTTTTTGTATATAGGTAGCTGAAATTGTAAATCTCTCAAAATGACTCAAACACAGGTGGAAAAACCCATAATTCTCAATTGGAACAACAACTGCATGAGATTTTTGGAAGTTCTTTTGACGATGATTTAGATGATTCTTTTTATTTGGTGTATTTTTGTATATAGGTAGCTGAAATTGTAAATCTTTCAAAATGACTCAAACACAGGTGGAAAAACCCATAATTCTCAATTGGAACAACAACTGCATGAGATTTTTGGAAGTTCTTTTGACGATGATTTAGATGAGGAAACAAATGAAGTTGAAGAAGAGGCTAATAACCAAAGGAAAATGAAGGTGCAAACAAAAATAAAGTTTCGTATGGAATGGTTAGATAAGTTTCATTGGTTGAATTATGTCAGGCAAGATGATAAAATAACTATGAAATGTAGTTACTGTGAGAAGTATAGGATGAGTGGACCATGGGGCTTAGGGAATGGTTGTACTACATTACAACATGATGCTCTTGTTACTAATGAAAAATAACTAGTACATAAAGATGCTAAGGCAAGATGGTTTAGTGCATTAGAGAGAAAGATGAAGCCAATTGCATATCATATTAAGAAAATGGAAGATGTCAATAAGGAAAGAGTTATTGCTACAATAAGAATAGCATACTTTGTGTGCCAAGAAGATTTATCTTTGTCCAAGTATGAAAAACTTTGCAAATTTCTTATGGATGCAAAAAAGCCACATATGCCAAAGTCTCAAGATTACTCTTCATATAAAAATCGTAAATATGCAAATGATCTTATATAATGCATATCAAGACATCTTGAAGAGATTCAGATTAAAAAAATGTTGGAAAGCCTTTCTTCTCTTTAATGTTTGATGAAAGCATCGATCAAGGCTTAGAACAACATCTTGTTGTATACGTAACCTACTTAGATTCAAAGGGTCTTGGCCCACCTATCTCACAATTTTTTAAGCTTAATGGTGTAAAGGATGGAAAAGGGAAAACACTATATGATAGTGTCAGTCACTTAATAAGTGTTATAGGCCTTCAATACAAAAATATTATAGTTTTTTTTACTGATGGGGCTTCAATAATGATTGGACATGAAAATGGTTTTGTTTATTTTTTAAAAAAAGACACTCCAAACCTTATTACAGTTCATTGTGTATCTCATCGTGAATCTTTAGCAGCAGCAGATGCTTCTAAGAAAGTACCAGAACTATTATATGTTGAGAAAAATGCAAACAAAGTATACTCATGGATTCAAAACTCACCAAAGAGAAACAATGAACTTAATGATTTGTTCAAAGTCATGCAAATTGATGTTCTTGATGTTCTAGAGATACACTTAGTGAGATGGTTATCTAGGGGAGAAGTTATTATAAGGCTTGTCAAGCTTATGCCAACCATTTTAACATTGTGGAAAAGTGATAGGAAAACTTTGTCATGGTATGATAAAGCACAAATTTATTCAATTTAGTTATGTTTGCATATGCTTGTTGATGTATTGGGTGAATTGAACAAGTTGAACAAGACTTTTCAACAAGAAAACATAGACATTACAACTATTGGGTTGGCACTTGAAGTAACTATAAGTACATTGTCTAGATGTTTTTTAAGATAATAAACATTTACAGAAGGTACAACCTATCTCTCAAAACTTTTAAATGATTCTCAATATAGATAGATTGAAATCAAAGATGAATAGGAAGTCATAGATAGACATCAACTACAATATATCTCTATCCAAGCCATGGAGATTGGTTATAGTGATGTAATAAAACAAACTATGGAACCATGTATTGAGGCACACAAGAGAGGTGTTAGCACCTCGCAGAAGGTTATATTGAGTCTCTTATAGACTCTTTGAATGAAAGATTTCCAGATCTTCATCTTTTTAATGTAGCAAAATTGTTCAGCCCTTGTTATTATCCAGAAGAGCGTCGTAACCGTGAGAGAAATTCATAACATTGGCTTTTGAAACTTTTTTCACATTTACAACATACCATATCCACATATATCAAATATGTGCCTTTATTTGATGCTAAATCTTATAAAAGAGAGTTGCACCCTTTTTTTGATTCATTAAATCTAGCTTGTGATGGCTTCTTAATGAAAGAAGCTTGGAAGGTCTTCCGTAACACAAACCTATGGCATACAACTTATCCTCATATGATGAAATTATGGCAAGCTATACTCACTATTCCTGCAAGTACAGTGGATTGTGAAAGAGTATTTTCTAAACAAAACATCATCAAGGACATTAAAAAATCAAGGCTTGGGATTGATACACTAGATGCATTAATGAGAATTTCTTTGAATGGACTGAAATTATCTAATGTCGATTGGAATATAGTGTATGAGAT
Source organism: Pseudotsuga menziesii (assembly GCA_001517045.1). NCBI lineage: Eukaryota > Viridiplantae > Streptophyta > Pinopsida > Pinales > Pinaceae > Pseudotsuga > Pseudotsuga menziesii. The sequence continues at coordinate 177,485 of LPNX010510150.1, forward strand.
ATGGAGAGATACAAAGTCAAGAAGAGTTCTTGAACTTTAAGAGTTGAGAACTTAGTTGTCTTTATCCCCTAAAGTGAGTTTTGTTTCATGTTTCTCTTGCAAAGTAATCTTATTGTGTATGGAATATTTTGGGTTATGTGGAGGATTCAAGCCAAAATGCTTTTGAGTATGCTGAATTTTTGACTTTAGGAAGAAGTTTAAGTTTTTATTTTCAAACCAGTTATAAGCCTATTTTTGGAATGTATGCATCAAGATCTACATGTTTATGAGAATTTGATTTACCAATGAAGCATAACTGCATTTGAAGGAATTTGGTTATAAAAATCTTGAAGAAAAAGAGGTAAAGTGTTAAGCACAATCTGTAAGTTGTTATGTGAGATTTAAGACTTATAAATACTATTTTTGTTGTAGTAAATAAAACATTAGTATATTACAAGTTATTTTTAAATTAAAAAGTTTTTTTTGCAGGAAGTAAAGTTTTGAAAATTTTGAAATTCATATGGAATGATTTTTCATTGGTTATGGAAGTTGCAACACTGGTGGAAATTTCCTTGGAAAATGGCCAAGTAAGTGTTATGTTCTTTAAATAGTAGGGATTCTTATTATTAGAGTAGGAAAATACAAATTTTAAGCATAGTGTTAAGTTGTTATTTGAAATTTCCAACCTACAAGTTATTTTTAATTTAAAATACTTTCTTGTAGGAAGTAGAGTTTTGGAAATTTTGAAATTCATATGGAATCATTTTCCATTTGTCATGCAACAGTGGTGGTAAATGACCATTTATTTGGAAAATGGACAAGTACATGTTCTATTCTTATTATTTGAGTAAGCAAATACACTCATTTGCTTATAAAATGATTGTTGATTTTTAGGTTTAGGAGTTCTATTTGAGTGTAGTTTATTTTCACTAAATTTTAGGCATGCTTAATGTGAGAAAACTATTCTTTGTATAACTTATTTGTTTTTTCCTTCATTTATTTTTATAAACAAGTAAATATAATTGTTGTTACAACTTCAGTACATTTCGGAAGTACAATGTTAAATATTCACATTTTGGTAGAACACGACATCACATTTCAAGAGTACATTGTTACAACTTCACATTTCATCATGACATGTGAATGTTTCTTTGTTGTTCCATCATATTTGAGATTATTAGACCCTGTTGGGATGCCAGAGTTAGCACAAAGATATTTTCAATTTTGTATTTCTCCAAAGATACATGCACTGCATTTGAGACAAGTAAGTGTTCTATTCTTTAATACAATCATTTGCCAATAAAATTATCGCTTTATAGGTTAATATTTCTATTTAACTATATTTTATTATTATTAAATTTTTAGGCATGTTTAATGTGATAAAGTTATTATTTGTATAACTCATTTATTTTATACAAATAAATATGATTACAGTACATTATTGTTGTTACAACTTCACATTTCAGCATTACAGTACAACATCACATTTCAACGATACACTGTTACAGCTTCACATTTCAAAAATAAAATTTTACAGCTTCACATTTTGGCAATACAATTTTATAGCTTCACAATTAAGTAGTAAGCTTATGTTATTACATCTTCATATTTCATCATGCCATGGAAAGGGTTCCTTGATATTCTATGTTGTTTGAGATTATTAACTCTTAATGGGAATGCCATGTATTTAGCAATATATGTAATATTGCATTTCTCCAAATGATACAGGCATTGGATTTGAAATATCTTTGTGTAAATTCTTGGTCCAAGCAAAACTCAAACTAGATCTTGGGTATAGTGTTAACATCATGTTTAAGACTCGTGTTCTTACTAATATATAAGTTGTTGAAATATAATTTGGTCGAAAAATATAATTCAATATGTATTAGGTGAATTTCAATGATAGCATGGAGTACTTTTTTTGATGTTACAAGTTACAAATATGTTGACATGTTTATTATTATGCCAATGATTTTTTGAGACTATTTTTTTTTTAAATTGTATGACCAAAATTTGTAAAGAATAAATAACTGTAAAATATCATATTAAAAAAGTAAAAAAAATTGGCACTCGTAAATTTTCATAAAACGTTAAATGACAGGCATGAAAAATATAAAACCGTCATCAAATCTCGATCTGACAGGTAGAAAATATTTAAAATTCCAGGCCTGATGTCGAGTACTCAATTCTCATTGTGTGGAGGCTTCTAGAATGGAAACCCCTCCAAATCTTCTTTCACAAAAGAGAAATATATTCCCACGCAAATTATTACTATATTCTATTTCTTTCACTTTGTTCATATTGATTGGATTTGAGAGGGAAATGTTTTCTACACAGTGTTGTAAGAGTAACACACTCAAGTGTAATCTAACTTTCTTCAAGAAATCATTGTTCAACTAACATAAATGTTTCCTGGGACGAATAAATGATAGGCAAAGTTTTGGGTATAATTTGTGTAGAGTGGATAAAGACCTTGTTTATAAGAAAATTAGGTGAGGAAATTAGTGTATGAATGAACTTCATTCGACCATTTGAACATAAATCCCTTAAACCATATATATATCTCCAAATATATTTCAAAATTGGTTTGTTGGTTCAATTAAATCCAAATATTGGTTCAAATTCGATTTGCTTGGAGTTCAATATGCATTGAATTCACTTGGAGTTCAATCCACCAATTCTTTGATTTTCAATTCATTTTCAGTCACATTTTCAGGGTTTTGGATCATTTCTGAATTTGCTATGTAATTGTGGTCAATGGAACTTTGTTAGCTTGAAGGCCATTCACTCCATTTTTTTTATTGGAATATGTAAGGATTTCGGTTCACATCCCAAAAATTTTGATTGTGGAATTATTTTATATGATGCTTGATATAGTGTTTAATTTCTTTTAATATCACAAAATTTAATACCGATATTTTTTTTATCTTACCTAATTCTATGTGATGGTAGTTATGCTTAAAAGCCTTTCTATTATAACCCTCACTTATTTATATCCATATACATATATGGATGTGAGAAAATATGCTTTAACCCTCACTTATTTATATCCATATATATATATAATATGCTTTACATTTCTTATGTAAATAGTTCATGTGTCTCATATTTCTTTAGGTCTTCATCTTTTCTTCCTGCAGTTTGTCTTGACTCAGAAACATGGAATCCAAAACCGATGTGGAATTGAAGATCGATGAGAATGGTTGTGCTATCATAATTAAAGGATGTCTAGATCTATAACAAGGAGAACTAAATAAGTAATGTATGTTCATGTGTTTAATGTGCCCTAAGCGTTATTCACAGTTAAAACTGAAGGATATACTTAGTCAATTTATGTGGCTCTTTATCATCATTGGAGATCTAAACTCAACACTACAAATTGACAGTTGCTCACAGATTTTAGAAAAAAATTAATGGAAAAAACTTATTAACAATTATTAAAATTAACAATTTATTAACAATTTATTAGCACTCAACAGAAACACATTACCACCTCGTAGTTTTTGTTCATAAATGTGAAAATAATCACATTTAACTCAATATACTTTTTAACAAAGTATAAAAGTATTTTTTAACAAAATATATATATATATATATATATATATATATATATATAAAAGCTTTTACTCCTTTTGAACACATTGAAGATTCTAAACTAGGATATCTTCTCTATAAGAGTAATTAAGAGTAATTGAGGTTTTTAATAGAGTGTACACATGACATTTAAAATAAATAATAAATAAAATTTCAACTTCCATTAACCATGCATAAAAATAATATACAGAGAGATAATGGAAAATTTATTAAAATACCTTTGCACAAATATCTAAATATTTGAAACTAAAGGAACTTAGTACCTCTTCATAGCATTAAAGAAAAAGAAAAACATAACAACATAATTTATGAAGTTTATTTATGTCGTTTCATTTTAATTCATGTGCTGTGCGTTTGAATGTAATGTCTTCGTCTTTCAGTGCGCGTTTGGACTGTAGTGTGCGTTTGAAATTGATCAGTGTGAAAAATACTGAAAATATATTACTTTTGTAAACACCGTCTTAAATTCTCATTAAATGGGGATGTAGCTCACATGGTAGAGCGCTCGCTTTGCATGCGAGAGGTACGGGGTTCGATACCCCGCATCTCCATTTTCATGTCAGATTAAAGACTTAATCGTCACGTGTTCATTCCACGTTCATGGCATCCCATCGTCGCTTGTTCATTCCACCTTCATAGATGGAAATCTTTTTCTGTTGTTAATTTCGTCTTTTTACAAGATTTGTCGAGAAATAGAAGCCAAATTGCAAATAATAAATAGGGATCCGTGGTGCAATGATAGCGCGTCTGACTCCAGATCAGAAGGTTGCGTGTTCGATTCACGTCGGGTTCAACTAGTATTCCAGAACACCAATATCATAAATAAAATCCAAGGATCTGGGTTCAAAAATTAAGACAAAAGAACACCAATATCATAAATAAAATCCAAGGATCCGTGGCGCAATGGTAGCGCGTCTGACTCCAGATCAGAAGATTGCGTGTTCGATTCACGTCGGGTTCAACTACTATCATCGATGTGTAGGAAGACTCCTAAATTAAGATTTTGAATTTTAACATATGAGTAGGACCATTCTAATTGGACATTTTAATTGGATTGCATCTTTTGTTTTGTGACAACATAAAAGGGGTAAATAATATTTAGCATTTAATGCGGCTGTAGCAGGTTTGGTGACCGTTGGATTTCAAGTAGCTCAAAGTTTAACGGTCATCAAACCTGCTACAACCACATTAAATGCTCCGCAGCATGCGAAATATTGCTTGCCCATAAAAGGGACCGATCGATCTTTTAATAATTGTCGTTTCATGCGTTCATATGGAATGATTTATATGTAAGCCAATTGTATTGATTGAATGCCGTAAATATGGTCACAAAACCTGTGGCCAAAGGTGTCCATCCTCCTCTTGCTAGTGGCTCAAGGAAAATCCCTCACTTGCGATCAACTAGTTAAGCAAGGCTTTGAAGGTCCATTGTGATGCTACCTATGCCAAGGGGTTTTAGAAGACCTGGAACATCTCTTGACCAGTGCCCCTTCATATATATAGGATATTAGATATGAAGTGAGACAATATCATTGAAGCCTTAGAGCAATGGAAATAAAAAGACTATAAGAATGCTATCATCAACACAACCTGGTATATCATTGAAGCCTTAGAGCAATGGAAACAAAAAGACTATAAGAATGTTATCATCAACATAACCTGGTATCCTTTCTCGAGCTTTTGATTATAGGAAACCTAAAAGGAAAAAAACCAAAGCGTTTTCAAAGATGAGATCGGTAACAACAACATGATCTCGAGCAAAATTCAACCCGACATTCGAGAAACCATACAGTCCAACAACTAGGAATACAAGGAATTACAATGTTCAAAGCTAGATTAGTCTACAATGCAAACTTGGGGACTTGACCAACACCATTGAATTCAACAACAACCCAATTTAAAGGCCGTAATTTCCATCCCTTAAAGGTGCCTCCCCCTAAGGGCTTCTTCAAACTGAACTTTGATGGAGTAAGGAAAGGAAACCCAAGGCCGACAGGATTTGAAGGAGCCTTCCACAACTCCCAAGGTGATATCCTTTGCATCTATGCCGAATCGATCAGTCATGGAAGTAATAATGAGACCAGATTGCATGCTTTAGCATATGGGATACAAATCATGCTCAAGGAGAACTTCTCCAAATTGATTATGGAAGGGAATTTGTAGATTGTAATAAACATTCTTAAGCATCTCTAAAATGGATCCCATATAAGTAAGAAATCTAAAAACTAACATGTAGAAGTAAACTTGAATGGTTAAGCACCCTTATTTATAAAGCCATTGTTGTCATCTCATTCCATGTTAGATGTGATGCAAACAAAGTAGTTGGTAGGCTAGTCAATGAGGAAGTCACCAACAACAATGAGGACATGGACAATGCCTGAGAATCTCTCCCTCCTTCACAACTCAAGATAGAGAGCCTGGACCTAGCCAATTCTGACTTTCATCCCCCACGATTGGTGAGAAGGGGTGCGACGGTGGCTCACATGCGATTGCACTAACTCACCTGACCCAATTAACAATTGACACATGGTTTGGGACAAATGGAGGTTATAGGGATACATGGCATGAGGAGCATCCATTGCACACCACGCATGGAAATTATGGAAACACAAGCTAGCAAAGGGTCTGGTGTTCAATGAAAGGGGTTAGACAAGTCAGTAATTTATGTTACTAGAAAGAAACATGATCATAGTCCAATAGTCTATTTTTCTTCTTTTCATATCTCCTTTTGGGATATCTTTAGAGGCTTCTTGGGGTTCTAACACTATGGTATTGGGCTCTTCCCCTTTGGGCTATTATGTGTCTTCATTTCCCCTTCATTTTAGATGCCAAGACCTAGAAGTTATTTCCAACTATGGTGATATTACTAGGCATGATAACCTTATAATTTTTCTTTGTACGATTTATGCTCGACACAAGTCTTACTTAATATCTGATTAAATGGTATTGTGAGTCTGTCGCAATATAGTTGTGTAGAAGTTTACCCCAAGTTATGGGTTGGTGAAAAGTTTTTTTCTATTTTTCTATAAGTCTTTAAACTAAGAAATCTATTTTTATAAAAGTTCAACGAAAAGTAGTTTAACCCGTCTAAGTATATTGGTCGAAGATTAACCTCACCAAAAGTAGTTTAACCCATCGGAGTATTTTGGTCGAACATTAACCCGACCAGAAGTGGTATGTCGAAGATTAACCCGACAAGTAAAAAAAAAGGTCAAGTTTCCCAAGGTAGTGTGTCACAACTCGAAAAAAAAAGGAAATTCTTACTGCACGGTAACTCAAGTTAACCGTCGCAGCCGTCTTCTCCAAGATCCGGTAACAAAGTGGGTTGAGGAAAGAAACCTCGTCTTAAAAAAATATTTCTCTAAGGAAAATTAAAAATATGGCTTCCACTTTTGGTGTACACATGTCAAGTTTGCAAACTCCAATCTTAACAGGAAAGAATTATGAATATTGGTCTCTAACAATGAAGGCTTTGTTCAGAGGACAAGATGTATGGGAGATAGTCCAAAATGGCTATACAAAACCAGCAGATAAGGCGACATATAATAATATTACGCAAGTTGAGAAGGATGCCTTGAGGGAACAAAGGAAGAAAGACAGAAAGGCTTTGTTCTACATACACCAATCCATTCATGAAAGCATACTCCCAAGAGTAGCAATAACAAATACCGCTAAGCATGCATGGGATACTTTGGAAACCGCCTATCAAGGATTGAACAAGGTAAAGACTTCTAAGTTGCAGATTATTAGAAGAGATTTTGAATCTCTGTCAATGAAAGACACATAGTCAGTAGACTCATTCTACACTCGAGTTGTTGGTATGATAAATCAACTGAAATCTCATGGAGATAATATAGAATACATAAGGGTTGTTGAAAAGTTCTCAGAAGCCTTCCCCATAAATTTGAATCCTTGGAAGAAAACAAAGACATGTCACAATTTGCCATTGATGAGTTACAAGCCTCACTCATCAATCATGAACATAGAATCAATAGATCAAATGCATTATTATAAGGTGCATTTGCAACACAGTCATCCATAAGTCGTGGAAGAGGCACGGGGAGATATAATTCTAAAAGCAGAGGAAGAAGTTTTTCCAGAGGAGGACGCAACAACAGTCCCGCGAATCATTCACGGGTAGAGGAAAACATCACAACCCCAGTCAACCAAGTGGCCATAGGTTTGATTATTAAAAAATTCAATGTCATTACTGTAAGAAATTTGCTCATTATGCGTATGAATGTAGGAAGAAACAATATGACCAAGGAAAGCAAAGCTAAAATCAATCGACCAACACTAGCACTTCGTTGAGCACAATGTTGTTGGCATGTGCATCCCCACTTGAATGCAATGTTGTCCAAGATAGTCCATGTGACATATGCTATTTAGATTTAGGCTGTAGTAATCATATGAATCATATGACTGGTAATCCAAGTTTGTTTTCCAGTCTAGATAAATCAGTTCAAAGTGATGTCACACTTGGAAATAATGTCCAAGTCATTGTTTTGGGAAAAGGTATTGTTGGTATTCTAACCAAACAGGGGGAGCGAAAGAACATACCTAATGTTTATTATGTCGAAGGACTGAAACACAATTTGTTGAGCATTGGACAACTGATACATAAACGTTACAAAGTCTACATGGAAGATAATCACTATATGATTAAAGACAAGCATCCAAGCAACCAACTGATAGAAAAAATACCAATGACAAGCAATCGCTTGTTTCCTTTGAGGATAATTCCAGACATAAAAGGAAAGACAAATACAATAGTTGCATTCAAGGCAGAAAGCCAAGAAGCAGACAAGCACTGTGACAAGAAAGAAAAATACAACGTTGATTTTCATGCAGCATGTCAAATAGAAGTTTAGGATGAGTCTTGGCTGTGGCATTTCATATTTGGACATCTGAATTTTGGTGGGATGAAGTTATTGCACACAAAGAATATTCTGAAAGGATTGTCGTTAATCGAAAAATCAAAGAGAGTTTGTGAAGGCTGCATTTTTGGCAAGCATCGTAGAGATAATTTTCCATTCAGAAAGTCATACAGAGCACGCACACCAATTGATATTGTTCACTCTGATATTTGTGGGCCATTGCAAACATCATCCTTGGGTGGTTGCAATTATTTTCTTACTCTTATTGATGGCTTCACAAGAAAAACATGGGTATATTTCCTAAAAAATAAATCTGATGCATTTAGTTGTTTTCAACAGTTCAAGGCACTCGTGGAGAACCAGAGTGGATAAGGGATCAACATCTTAAGGACGGACAGAGGTGGTGAATATGTCTCGAATGCCTTCCTATTTTTCTGCAAAACCCATGGCATACACAAGCAATTCATTGCACGATATACACCTCAACAGAACGATGTCGCTGAAAGAAAGAGCATAATGGAGATGGCACACAACATGATGGTAGCCAAGCGTTTTCCAAATGAATATTGAGTTGAGGCAGTCACAATTGTTCTATATATTATGAATCAATATTCGGGGGGAATAAATAAATGAAAAAAAATGAAAAACAAAGTCCCTCAGGAAACATAAACATGTATAAATCACAGTGTTTCACATATATAATGATAATTCATAGTTATTGACATCACATAGATAAAAAACACAAACTATAATGGTCAATAAAACATGATTTCAATATTACTTGTGATGTAATATTAAATTGAGAAAATTGAAGGCATCGTCTCAAAAACTTACATTGAAAACCAAAGGCAACATCTTGTTAATCATGAATATACTATTCCATTAATATGCCTCAACTCATTGATTGATAACGTTGTTTTTCTTACTTAAATTCCATTTATATAATTAAAAAAAATCATAAATGACATGTTGAACATAAATATATTCTGAACTATTAAATAATTAAATTATTTATTAAAAAATGAAAAATAGTATTACCATATAATTATTAAAATATCTATCTTACTAACACGTTGTTTTCCATTTTTATATCATTCATAACCATCTTATTAATATGTTATCTCTATTTTTATGATTTGGAAATAATCGATAAGGTTTTTATATGTAAACAAGTGAAATAGCAGCAAGGCTGCTTATACCTGCCGTTTAGAAATATTTTAATGCCATATTGTATATAAGTTGAAAGTTGAAGTAATTATGAAACATTAAAAACTTGCAACAATGTATTACTTGTTGCTATGTTACTTATTTTTTGATGTGACATTATTTGTTGCTATGCTGCTTATTTTTCTATGTGAAATTACTTGTTGCTATGTTGCTTATTTTTCTATGTGAAATTACTTGTTGCTTTTATGTTGATGTGTTATTTATTACTTTTTGTAACTGTGTTGCTTATATCTCTATGTCAGGTTAGCAACAAAACTGCATGATACCCACCTCTTAAGAAAAGTTTAATAAAAAAGTAGTTTTAGAAGAAATGACAAGTAGATAATAATAAAATGTACAAAACTACCTCCTTAATTAGTTATAGAGTAAGACCTTGAAATTAAAAATCCAAAATAAGTTTACTTGTATTTGTNCATGGAAGCAATACCTGCCGAACCATGGAAGGATGCCAAATAACATGGGCATTGTTAGGCTGTTTGCATTGGCGAAACTAAGTGTTTATGTTATATCCGTGGGAGGATGCATAAGAAAGTCTGGATTGTGTGGGTGGATTGTGTGGGTGACTTAGTAAGTTGG
>LPNX010510150.1:187779-214692 GCA_001517045.1 Pseudotsuga menziesii
TAAACCCATATATGTCTTATCCATATAAGTTAGGATAATTAATTAATTTGAGTGTATAAGATTAATTTTTTATTAAAACCAAAGTTAAACTTAAGTTTTAAAGTTATTTATTTTAATTGATTTTTTTTATAATAATTGTTTTAAATCTGATTGGATGGTATGGTGTGATGTCAGCCTCGTGGAATAGTGCCCAGCACCCAGCGGCATGCTGACATCATCTCACAATTATGATAATTTTACTAAGTTTTACCCAAGTCAGAAATAAGATGAATGATATTGGCGTGTCAATTAACACTTGTCTTGAGGTGTTTCAGTGTATTTGTGTCACCGTCTTTGGACTATAATTTTTTATTTATTGATTTCACATTTAATGTTTGCTAGGAAATCAACAGAGTTATATGTCATTTATTTCACTACTTCAATAAAAGAATGCAAGTGGCTATAAGATTTAATGTATAATATATAGTAAAATTTAAATCCGAGTAAATATATTGCTTGACATATGCCACATTATACGAATATATTATTTAACTCATATATAAAGTACTAGATAAAGGAACATCACTAGTAGTAGATTCAATGACAAAATCTCAAGTCAAACTATTCGATTTTGTTTTTCCTTAGTCTTGTGTAAAACTTTTTTTTATCTAAGTTAAAATCATCAATAATTGAAATAATATCCCAATCCTTTTAAACAAATTCATAATTATTCTATTATGTTTTTGAATTTTGTATTTATTTATATGTTTAATATCTATGAAAAATTTATAAAATGATTTTGGTTTTGTTAATATTTATTTAAATGAAAAGAGACTTTTAAATAATTAATGAAAAGACTAGGGAATCGAAAGAGAATAATTATATTGGATTGAATTAAATGTTTCCATCAAATTAGTGCAAGATATAACCATATGTACAACACCCAATTATTATCTTTAAATGATATTTTATTAACTTGAGAATTGTCCATGACAAGATGGATAGGCTAGTTAAGAAGGAAAAAGCTTAGTGATATCATGAATCTCTCTATTTATTTCATTGATATTCTCATACATGGAGTGAAAACAACGATCTTTGGCCACTTTAGTTTTTTCTTTATATAAATAGGTTTAAACATGAATATAATTGTATTGGTTAAATATATAAAGACTCATAAATTATAATTTAAGAATTAATCTTGGGAATTATTTAAAAAATGAAATACTAAAGATTAATTATTATATGAATCTGTATTATACTAAATTAACTATTAGATGGATCTATAATACAACATGAGTCTCAAATGGACAATGTTTATACTCCATTCAAGATTGTAACATGACATAGTTTTTCATAATACAATTTTTTTATGGGTCAAATATAAATTTTTTATCAATATTATATAAATTTACAATTTTATGGGAATAACAAAAATTGCTATATGTTCTCATTTTTTAGTTTTTAACCTAAGAAAAATGCTTGACCTTGTTGTATTTAGCTTACTTATTTTGGGACATAAATAAAATTAAAAAAAAAAATTATGAATCATAAAAAAAAATTATGAAAAACATATTCTCTCTACCATATATGACGGATGGATACCATTTGTGCTTGACATAGCTGTATTTAGCTTCCTTATTTTGGGAAATAAATAGAACTTATAAGAAATTGTGAATTAAAAAAGTATGAAAAACATATGCTCTCTACCATAGATGACGGATAAATACCGTTCATATGAGGATCATAGTTACTATTGATTTTTGTACTTCATGAAAATATTGGAAAAAAATATTTTTTTTAAATGGAAATTTCATTATCAATAGTATCAAAGGAAGAAAATTATTCAAATTATATCGTATTGATGATATGCTATATAAATCCTCAATTTGTAATGAAAAGTAATCACTTCCTCAAGATATGCCACATTAATTTTTTTGTTACTATCCAAACTTACCAATGACAACCTCAATTGATAAATTGATAGGCAAGCAGATCTTTTGATATGGATGCAATAAAGAAAGGAGATTGGAAACATATATTGCCATAAAGAAAGGGGATTGGAAATACATATGTTGTTATATAAGAAAATGATTGATAACAATGGTGAACAATGTTGGCATTTCAAGATAATTAGCAATAATATATAAAGCTTTGGAAAATATTTTTTAAATTATTAAGTACTTAAAAACTAATTTTTATATATTTACATTTATTCTCTAGTAATAGTGTCTATGTAATAGAGATCCATTCTCTGTGAAGAATGACATTGCAGAGAGACATGCGCTCATGGTAATTTTTATATATTCATATCCATTCTTTAACGAACCTCTATGTAACAAGCCTAGAGATCCATTCTCTATTGGACATCTAAGGCTAGAGATCCATTCTCTATGAAAGATGACGTTGCAAAAAACATGTGCTCACGGTACCGCTATAGGATTAAGGCTTTCTAATATGGTGAGGTGCAGAAAATGAAGTGTCTGCCAACATCTAGGTGCGTCTACTGATCCTTAAAAGAAAAGTAAAGTAACAGCATATCTCTTAGCATATCACTATAATAAATGAAATGATAAACAAAATGGAATTTATTAAGTATCCTCTAATGCCCTTTAGAGCCCTTTGATGACCGGTGATGCCCAAATCAAAATGTTGATGGGAGTGCATTTGAGAAACGAAGTATGTGGGCTCCAGGTCTATGTGGGTGCTCCAGGTCAGTGGATGAGGATTCTGTCCAACAACTACTCCTTGGGGAGTTGAAATCTCTAGCATCTCATGGTATTTAGGAGGAGTTAGGAGGAGGGAAATAGGAACTTGGATGAAAGAGACAGTAGTCATAGTTCTTTTTTATTTTTATTTTTTTAAAAGTGGTTATTTTAGCCATGATAAAAGAGTTTGTGACGTTTACCCACTATCTAGTTTCCTTTTAAACAATACTAAAGTAGATATAATATAAAGTATTAGGATGGGGAAACCTTTTTTGACATAGCAATTTTGTAACATGAAACCATTTGAAATCTTTCGATATAATTTATGGGCCTTTTAAGTGAAAAATAATAGTCAAGTTATTAAAAACGAAATAAATTGTGATCCTGATATTTCTGCTTACAGGGATGTATATTAACTTCGAATTTATCATTAAAATATCAAAATCCTCAAAAAAAAACTTGACAAGTTCTTACATCCATATGAATCAATACGAAACATTAAATTGCTTATAATGTTCTTAACGAAACTGTATTTGGTGCACCGGAAGCTAGTAGCATTAAAGAAAGGGGATTGGAAACATATATTGCCATAAAGAAAGGGGATTGGAAATACATATGTTGTTATATAAGAAAATGATTGATAACAGATGGGGAACAATGTTGGTATTTCAAGATAATTGGCAATAATATATAAAGCTTTGGAAAATATTTTTTAAATTATTAAGTACTCAAAAACTAATTTTTATATATTTACATCTATTCTCTATTGGACATCTATGTAACAAGCCTAAAGATCCATTCTCTTTGAAAAATGACATTGCAAAGAAATATGTGCTCATGGTAATTTTTATATATTCACATCCATTTTCTATTGGACATCTATGTAACAAGCCTAGAGATCCATTCTCTGTGAAGGATGACATCGCAAAAGACATGTGCTCATGGTATCGCTATAGAATTAAGGCTTTGTAATATGGTGAGGTGCAAAAAATGAAGTGTTTACCAACATCTAGATGCGTCTATTAATCCTTAAAAGAAAAGTAAAGTAATAGAATATCTCTTAGCATATCACTATAATAAATGAAATGATAAAGAAAATGGAATTTATTAAATATCCTCTAATCCCCTTTAGAGCCCTTTGATGACCGGTGATGCCCAAATCAACCAGTTATGCCCAAATCAAAATGTTGATGGGAGTGCATTCGAGAAGACAAAGTATGTCAGCTCCAGGAATATGTGGGTGCTCTAGGTCAATGGTTCTGAACGAGGCTATGCTTTGAATAAACGTCGGTTTTTTGCATAACTGGAGTTTACATTAATGAATTTAATGGAGAACCACGTACCATGCTGAGTGAACCCAAATTTGGACGCATATCTAATTTTCAGCTTTATTCAAATGGTTTTTTGAAACCTTATCTCATATTTGGACGCATGAGTAGGGAATATTGTAATCCAACAGGTCTTGACATTTGTGCTAGTCAATTACAGTTTTTTATGTTATACTTTTTCTGAAAAATTAAGTCATTTTCCTTAAGTATTTTACATCGACCTTCTTATTGAGAAATCTACCTTTTTATTTTCAACTGCTGTCCCACAATGACAACCCTGACATCTCTTCTCTTGATTCCATGAACCTACCTTGTTGAGAACTATGAAATCTGTTAACTACCGTGGATAAACCTGGCATGGACCAGAGCGTAGCTGTTTGCATGCATGTGTAGGGCAGGTGGTAAATAGACAAGGTCGATCTTTCCATCTGTCCCATGCCATGCATCCAACTTTGCTTTTAAAAGTTTGTGCGTACCATCAATTGAATCAGAAGTAACCATCATCTCCATCAAGTTTCTCTAGCGCTTCTTATTTGTTTGACATCTCATGTATGTATGTTGGACAATTTTCCTGGGGCTTGCTTCTTGTTTTGGTGCAGGGACGATTTCACACAGTACACAGAGGCATGTTTCGGGATATGACATTTATATCTTGTCAATATTTTTTCTGTTACATTGGTTCAAATTCCATCAATGTAACAACCACACATTCAAGTTTTGACATTCGTTCAGGTTTTGACAAACAGATATACGTTCAACAATTGAAACCACGAGTATGTTAAACCATTGAACAAAACACGTACAACACACACACCCACTGCCGATTCAATTAAACATGTAAGAAAAACCCTAGAATTAGTCTGTTGCTAGTCTTTTCGTCCAAGTCTTTTGTTGTTATGTTGCTTGTCATTTTGTCCAAGTCAATTATTGTTATGTTGCTTATCATTTCATCCAAGTCTGTTGTTCCACCGAAATTACAGGAAAAGGAGCTAATGTAATGTAATCTTGTCCATGGAAATGCCAGCAAAGTAATACATCAAAGGAGAATGTAGAGTCTGCCTCTGTGTTTCTTCGCTACAGTGATGCAACACCTCATGCGAAACCTGTGCACATCAACCTGTTCAATTTTATTTGTTTGATGTTTTGTCATGAGGTCACTTCATTTTCTCTTATCATGTTTCTTAATCTCACGATTGATCTCCTTTTCTATGCTCATGGTTTTTCAGTTTTTTTTCCTTGCAACGATAGCATTCATTTATTGTTTTTTTGTGTAAGTACAGTGATTGCATGGTCCGGCTTTGGAATAGCAGAGAGGAGAAGAAGGATCCCAGACAATGGATTTTTGAGTGGATCTTTAGATATGCAGTTGGTTGTTCAAAGCAAATATCTCCGATTTTTCCTGATATATCCAAAATTTTATGAGTTTATCAGTTTGCCAAATTTTCCAAACTCGATTCTAATGGTTGAAATTGTTTCCACGTCTCATGCTCAACCCGGGTTCACCCAAGAAGGTATGGGGACATTTTATTTCTCTTGTTTCCCCACCGGTCCTCAAGAATGGTGACGGTCTTGCAAAGCTGTCGTATGGGTTCCCTAAGTTGAGATTTCTCATGTATATTGTCCTGAACTTAGGTGAAGGTTTGATTAGAATCCGCTCAAGTATTTGCAGTACATTAAGCGTGAACCGACTGGATTATCAAGAGTGTGGGGATACAGGACTGCAACGCAGACAAACTGAGAAACACTGTAATTTTTAATGCCTTTGTCTTTTGCCAAGTAAGTTCACAGATTCAGTTATTGATAATACAGTTTTTCTTTGCTTTCCGTCTTTTCTCTTGCTACATATACTCCAAAAGTATTACCTCTTTCTTGAAATAGTTCGTACAACAAAAAATATCCATGGTTTTGGTTGTTAGAACCAAACTGAGCACTCTGGCTGAATTGAGCCTGGCGGCATAGTAGCTTCGAATGCAGTGATAGGACCCTCGCTATCCTCTGCAACCGCCCGCTATGCCAATTATCTACCCATTCTCTGTCTTTGCCATTGATCAGTCTCTTCAGTCTGCTTCAGGGATTACAGATATGCATTCCGCTCTTCGGTGCCATAGAATGAAGGTTTTTTCTACATAATAATTTATTTATTATGTAACACAGATCAGGGATCTTCACAACAGGTGGCAGACCACATGGACTACCGGTGATAGCAAGTGGATCAGGGATCTTCACAACAGGTGGTAGACCACATGGACGACCAACAATAGCAAGTGGATAAGGGATCTTCACAACATGTGGTAGACCGCATGGACGACCGACGATAGCAAATGGAGTATTCCGTGGCCACTGCCTTTACCCGACACTGGTATATATTAATCGAGAGCCCTAGTTGGCAAGCTGATTTTTTCTTGCATTTTTAGTTGGAGAGAATGCTGAGCTTGGCGATCAATTTCCTTACAGGGTTGTAGTGTATATTCGGTAAGGTTTATGGCTCTAGTATGTCTATTTTCTTCTTGACGCGTTAAATTCCTGAAATTTGTTCCAACATTAAGCCATTTTTGTCGAGGCTATGTAGTGTTTGTTTTTGTTGAATCCTGCATCAATCTCAACTCGTTTTAAAGTGTTCTTTCCCGATTTGGTCGTTCCTTTATATCTTTATTCAAGCTTCGGCGAAATTATCGCCATCCTTTCACTCATTCTGTAGCATCTTGACCAATTATTTTACTGCTTTAACCCTTTTTTTTGCAAATGCAGGAAATTGTCCCTTATATATAGCACGGACCTGTTTCTTTACATGCATGTATAAACGACGGGTTCCTTTTCTGTTTCCTATCCTGTGTGTCCAGCCCGGCTTCCTGGACTTTGGCTATAAATCCACCCGATGAGCTAATTCTGTAATCCATATATACTTCTACGGTTTAGCATGACGACGAGAAAAATACTCGCCATTTCCTTCGGATCCTGTAGTTTGGTACAATCTGATGTATATATACACAGTTGCACGATGCCAAGCTGCGTGCACCTGTAAGAAATATGGAGTTTATATACTGGATTTCATAGTCTATTTCCTTCAGATCCTGTAGCTTGGTACAATCTGATGTAAATACACAGTTGTACCATGCCAAGCTGCGTGCACCTGTAAGAAATATGGAGTTTATATACTGGATTTCATAGTCTATTTCCTTCAGATCCTGTAGCTTGGTACAATCTGATGTAAATACACAGTTGTACCATGCCAAGCTGCGTGCACCTGTAAGTAATATGGAGTTTATTTAGTGGATTTATTTGTCTTTCAATGGTGTGGAAGTAGAATAGAATAGTTTTACTTACCTTGCCGCAGAACTATGAGTTAAGAATTTCGTTACCTATAGCAAATTAGTATATATTGATCCATATTTGCAGGAAATAAGCCCTTGACATGGCTGCTTGAGATCTAAGGGGCCGCATTAAATGGCTACTCGGATGTTCATTATGGTGTATAAATCAATTAGAATTTATGGTTTCTAACAACCACTTTTTAATTTAACTTGTATTTATCTACCTAGCAACGAAAAACGGAGGAACGGCTCATCGATAAAACAAGGACTCATGGCGAATTTCTTTAAAAATTGAAGTTAATAATCCCAGAAGTTATTTTGTGCTTGTTGAATACTTTGGCTGTCAAAATCTAAGAAAGCAACCGCTGGAATATTAAACGTTGGAAAAGATGCAAGTAGCATTGAATTATCCTATGTGCTTGCTGCCACGTAACGTTGGAAAACGACACAAGTAGCATTGAATTCTCCTCTGTGCTTCTTGCCACGTAACTTTGGAAGACACAACTAGCATTAAATTTCTTTGTGACAGGGGCGGCTCCTCATAGGCCGTCGACAGACGACGCATACCCAAGGAGGACCGTCCTTAATAACACCTTAGTTGTAATTAAATGAAAGAAATGAATGACAGTAGTCAGACTATACGTGGCAAGTTTTTATTTTTTCCTCAATTTTATATTTTTGATTCATTTTTATAATTCAATTATTACATTGCACACCAGGGGAAAATTGTCAAATATTTGCTCTACAACAATCAGAAAAAACAGTTAATTTAATTTTGAAAAACTTTAAAAATATTTTTGATATTTAGCAAATTCATTTTAATAATACAAATTTAAAAAACTTTAATAAACATTGGTTTAATTTTTTTAACAAATATTGGTCAATGGAATTGGGCGACCAATCGATCGCTATATAACCTGCCGTCAATGAAAAGGTAGAAGATCTCAAGTCCTTTGAAATCGATCGTGTTATTAGTCCATGCCTCTGGTTATCAAGGACTCTATAAAAGGGTTTGTCATTTTTTTAATTAGTTTGAATGAAATGTAAAATTTAACTATTTATTCTAAGTCTTTTTATAAAACTATGACAAGCATCTGATAAACATCGGATAAACCTTTTTCTTCACTAACACAAGACTCCATATTCTTATTAAAAAAATTTCTCCACCAATACGCAAATTGGTACTCTTATTTGGCCTCATATCGAGGCAGATTGTTTACTATCTAGGTTAAAGCATAGGCTAAAAATAAAATGGTTGAATGATTTTTCGATAAAACAGACTAATGACTATAGCATTATCGCTGACATTAAATGTTATGGTACTATGGGTTACCATGATATTTCCTTCACTTTTCTATTCTGCTACAAATGCTAAGTGGCCATCCTATTGACTTCATGATTTTCCAAGTGCATGATTAGGTGATCTTGCCATGATCTACCAGGTGCCTCTTCATGCATGGTGTTGTCTTGTTAAGAAATATTAAGATATATTCTTCAGCTATGAAGTTCAACCGACCTAGACCATTTCTATCTAATCTTTCTTGAGAAGGCATAGGAAGAAATAATTACCCATTCTTTTAGTTTCTTTGCGAGCTTATACAATCGGTTCTTCTTTGGCTTACAAAAGGAAATGTCGGTTCTATGGCTTACAGAAAGAAATGTCAGTCAAATGCAACCAAAGATTTGAAGGACAAATGTGTCACAAAAAATATAGATCATAAGAGTAGTCTCTGAACCTCTGCTTGTTGTTCTTCCAATGTTCCTTGTTTTTGTTTGGGCTATAGTATCAATTGAGCTTTGTTGATCTGCTCTTCACTAAGATGATTTACTGCATTTCTACCTATTTATAAAATTTTCTTTTAAAGAGTAAAGGGATAATAGTTTATTACCTATTTATTTTGTCAGGATTTTCCACCAACATAGCCCGAAAATTTTGACAGCAAAAAACTGTCAAGCAAGGTTGTGCATCTCTACTGCTACAGTGTCTTTAGTTCACCTTTTTGTCTGTTACATTGAACAAATTGTTGATGAGCTCCTACAAGAAAATCGACTTGTAGAAAGTGTTTATTGTAAGACAAAACAATTGATTCATTTAATTGTGGAAGGAAAAAGTATCCACCTTGCCCCTCTCCATGGCCGCATCAACTATTGGATTTGGAATTGCAATGAACCAAGATAGGATAGAATTAGGAAAACAACTACAGGCCCCCACCAAGCCCAGCTCTACTGGCTCACTATTGGTCTGCTACCATGCCTGGCTCCTCTCGATTCAAAGTACTGACAGGGTTGGCGAGCAAAAATATGTTCATAAAAATATCAGTGGCAAACATATGGGTATGTGGTGAACATATGGGTAAGGCATCAGGGATATTTTGCCAAAATCTTTCTTTGTATTTATTGGGTAAATGATAAAAGGTATTATAGGATGTCCAACAAACCGAGAGCATCAAATATCATGCTGGACGATGAGAAAATTAACACCCATTTCCATTCCAACATCTCACCTGTCTTTTTCCCTGTATCACGATAAGACTGATCTAATCATATTCATCAACTACAAATACCTTGCCTGCATAATCTTATCTATTTCTATTTTACCCGCCCCTTTTTGTGTGGGTTTATCCTATACAACTTTTTATTTATGAATTGTGCACCTGGCTTTAATTTTCTCTTCATTTAACCAAGCTCATCCGAAACACCTTTCATTTTAGTAAAACTTAATGGAAAGGGATCTGCGTATTTATGGAGCAGGGCTGCAATTTCTGCGACTATGTGCTCATTCCAATAATATCCTATCACTACTAGCTTGGGCTCATATTCATTCCCAAAATTAACCTGTTCCATCCAGTTATTTTAAAAATATTCACATGTCCGCGTGGGTCAGAGGTTTTACTGACCTGCAGAGACATGTCGATAGGACTGGACTTCGAGACCCTTAGGTCCAACAGAAAGTGAGTTTGGAGAACCTTTGCCGTAACTTCCACAAAATACAACATAGTCTTATGTGTCACCCACCATTGTGCGGGGTTCTAAAAAAAATATACTACACTGCAATTATCGATGCGGGCATGATCTAGTTTTCCACCCAGGCCACAAACTCCTAAGCGTTAGTCATGCCATCAAGCTTCGATGAGTTGTTCACCTCTGTGCCAATCAATCCACCTGCATACCCGTATAAATGCACACCACTGGGTGGACTATTTATGGTCTCGATTCAGCCACCGGTTCATGGCAGCTTCAGAGTTTATCATGGTGGCTTCAGAGTTTATCACGAACAATAAGACATTATGCCAACTTAACTAAAGTCTGTTATCACGCATCCACCAACTGACCAAGTGCAAGAAGATATCTCAACATTTAATCAGATTGACGTAGTGCTTTACGCCTGTGCGAGAGGCTTATATTTATAGCTGTTAGAAATTGCTTATATTTTCATGGATGCCTCATGTTTATGGCAATAGTTCTGAAAATGTGTAACAGTGACGATAGGGTTGCATGATAGCATAAGAGACCAATCAAGAGAACAATATAATTACTTGCATGCCAAAATTAATAGATTATATATTTGCATTTGGTAAGAAGGTAGCGGGGGCTCATAGTTACCTCAGTTTCTCTGGCATGCCCCTTCAACTTCAAACACATTGCAATTCTATTAAGCTTTTAGGATATTTTCTTTGTTTGACGGGCTTGTTGGTTTTCTCACATGAGTTTTTCTATGTTTTATCAGGCTTGTTGATTTTGTTACATAATATTACAATATGTACATTAAAACTCTCAGAATTCAACTCCTTGCTAGCTTCTAGAGAGTAACAATAACGAAGAAGCTAGAGACCTTTTAGGATTGTTAGAGAACTTAACTTCTAGCGTTCCGATTGAGTGTTGTCTTTACACATGAAGCTTTTATTGAAAAGATGGTACCCATCCATGTGTTATCTTTTTAAACCTTTCATGGACACCGGTGGCCACTTGTCTATGTGATGGAGAAATGCATTGGTCAGTTGCCTTAACCTCATGCTCCTAAAAAACTTGTAGCTAGAGAATCTCACATTTGCTCTTTTAACGAGGCTTGCTAATAAACGTGTGTGGCTGGAGATCAAGACTCAAACTTGCTCTTTAACGAAAGTTTTATCTTTGCTTTGTTGTTTTTTAATTTTGTACAAGGTGGTTTGTGTGAAAAAATATACTTTTGTTCTGCCGCTATTAAAAAAATAACAGAGAATTACTTTCTAGTTACCAGCGTCATTCACATCTCTATGATATATCCTCTGCTAGCCAGCCAAGCCAAACGTCCTAAAATTGAGAGATAATAAATTAATTTTATTACCTGCGTCTTCAGCCAGGTAACCCTAAAAATACAGATTCCAATAAATGAAAAGCTAAATGCATCTCTTTTACTGTTTTATTGATTTGAATATGTTGCCAGTCCCAATTAACCATTGCTAAGTCTAGCAACATCCTGCCTCTCATACATTATTATTTCCTTGTTGCATCCGAGTATCCCCGCAAATGAGCCAGGGATCCAAGCTGAATAGCAACATCCTGCTTCTCATAAATTATTATTTCCTTGTTGCGTCTGAGTATCCAGCCCGGGATCAAAGCTGAATAGCCGACAAGTGTATTAATTGATCCTGCCAACAAATTTGCTACACACAATTACCATAGCGGCAAAAATTCACATTTCAAAAATTACACGATTATTACAACCGTATTCATGGTTTTCTCTACCGAAAAATCAAAATCTGTTTTATAATGATGTAATGTAAATTAATATAAATCAAAATCTGTTTTATAATGATGCAATGTAAATTAATATAAATATTTTGCGAGGATAAGAACATGAGACAAACCAACCATTTCCTCCTTCCATGAAACACACTTGACACAAACCAAAATCATTGCCCCGAGAGGTCCTTTACAGCCCAGTATGGGGGAGATCTTGTCACGTGATGTAACGTTACTAACATGTCGGCAAAAAATAATAGTGAAAGTGAATATTATGGGGGAGATCTTGTCAGGTGATGTAACGTTACTAACATGTCGGCAAAAAATAATAGTGAAAGTGAATATTATGGGGGAGATCTTATCACATGTTACTAACATGTCGGCAAAAAATAATAGTGAAAGTGAATATTATGGGGGGATCTTGTCACGTGATGTAAAGTTACTAACATGTAGGCAAAAAATAATAGTGAAAGTGCTTATTATGGGAGAGATCTTGTAATGTGATGTAACTAATGAAGAGCTTTGAATTCAATGTCCAACAATCTCTTCCACCGCTATCAGATGAGTTTTGAACCTTGATGTGTTGCTTTGATATCATTTGTTGGATTAATGGCAAAAGTCAGACTAAAACCAGTAAAACTGTTCCTCAGATACCATTTGTTAGACTAACATCAAAAATTAAACCAAAAATTAGACCAAAACCAACATATATTAATCTCCACCACAATCTCCAAAATTAGAATCTGAGAAAACATTAATCCATTTCACAAAATTGTGGAAAAAGTTAAACCCAATGTCCAACAACTTGTCAGATCAAAACCAGGCCAACCATTAACTAATATCATAATCAGGGCCAACCATTAACTAATATCATAATCGTCTGTGTACAGGCTGCAGTGTTTGCTGTGCGGGCTGGGGAATCCGATGGAGGCGATCATGGGCCGACATTAAATCTACCAGAGGTATATTGTTTTAGGTATCTATATTTTTCGTTTACTGCGTATTATGTGATAAAAAACGTAGATCAAGCGGGACTAATTTTCGTTTGTGTGATCATTAGGCAGCGGTGTTCACAAAGGGGATGAATTGCGCGGTGAGAATAGTGGAATCGGGTTGGTTCCTCCTCGGTTCCCAGGAGATCAGCAAAGGCGTTCCCTTTGCGCAGATATCGCTGGGCGACATTGTTAGCCTCCGGAGAATATACATGCCGAGCTGGAAGATACAGGAGGTGCTCTCTTACAGCTGCCTGGCTATTTTCAAGTCATACTTCGCTCAGCTTAGGGGCTTACTTTCCTACTCGTTCTATGATTCCTTAGACGGGGCACAGATAATTGGGTTGGGAGTGTGGGATAGCGTCGAGTCGGCTTCTGTTCTTGGAAAGCATCCCAACACGAACCCGGCGTTACCGTTTTGGAAAGGATTGGGAGCCAAGAAGCTCAAATACCATGTCTGCCAGGTCGTCTACGTCACCTACCAGAGTCCAGGCCTCGAGAATTCTAGACCAGGTTTTCAAATATAATAACAATTGAAGTTCAGCTCAGTTTCACCGTCATCGGATTGTGGCATAATTCACCCACAGACAGAAATACGGCTGATTTTTTTAAAATTGAAGTACTCACTCTAAATATATATATGAAATGGATTCTATGCTGCATGCCATACGCCTGCAAAGCATTCGTCTGAATGCTGTGGTAGAAGTGGAATGGAAGATTGCAGAATTACCCAGCCACTTATGTTTTCTAGCTCTCAAATAAAATATGATGTTGAGATGATCTAACCTTTTGCAAAGTGCCATATTTGATTTTCTACTGAAATACTTTATTAAACCTAAAATTTATTATTTATTATTTTTATTTATTCATGTTTCGGGTAAAAAGTTGTTATAATATGAAAGAATGTAGATTTTTATTATATGTTAAATGTATGAAGTTTAAGTCTAATTTTTACAGTATCTCGTGTGTATTCATGTTATATGTTTTATTTTAGATATAACAAAATTGGTAATTTATTTCTAGATTATTTGGATGAGATTTTAATTTAATAGTTAGTTTAAAGATATATAAAAAATGGTTTTTATTGGGTTTTACTTTTACTAAGGGGTAAAGATATATGTCAGATGGGGTCCATGCTGTTTTTCTTTTTTAGATTTTTCATTATGAGATTAAAGTTAATTGTTATTAGAAAATATATGAATGTTTTTCTTTTTTAGATTTTTCATTATGAGATTAAAGTTAATTGTTATTAGAAAATATATGAATCTAATGAAGGTAATCTTTCAAATGGCTATAATGAGTTTATGTTTAAAATGCTCACTTTGTAGTCCTGAAATCAACCTACATTTACAAATATCAGCAAATGAATAACTAGTCATATCAAAGCTCTTCATTAGTTCAAATTGGACCAATCTCTTCATATTGTCTTTAACAAATAAACTGAAAAAATATCTAGTCGGGCCATGTTTCGTTTCAGAGTTTGAAAAAAATTATCGATGGGAGGGAATCCTTCCCCCACCCCACTTTAGAGAGGAATCCATTAAAAAATAAGTTAAAACGTGGCTTACATAGCACTGAGAGGAATTACACGGTTTCGATTAATAAAGAACAAATACTGGAAAATCGAAAGTTTTAGATAAGAATTCTGCAGAAAGAGAGATCGAGTAATTTAAGTTTCCATTTAGCATATTTGCTTCAATACAAAGACGTGACATTTGTTGCAAGTTGCTTAAACAGATAAATAATGCATCTTTAGCTCGCTAACCACTGTCGAAAAGACGACTGCATGGGATCACGCTGAGCTGAACTTCCAACATTTACAGTCACAATAATCTTCTCCGGCCGGAGAAACTGAAAAAAGGTAGAAAGGGAGATGAAGCATTAGAGAAAATATTTTGAGGAAAAATAAGATATAATCCAAGCATGAAAGATAAGTGTCGAACAAATAAATAATGCCCCTCAAAGCAGATTAAAACCTGGACAAATTCTTGAAGTTCTGAGAAGCTTGAATGTTCACTGTATGGAACTCCTGCACAAGGAAGAAAAACACATGCTGCTTAAATCATATGCTCACAAAAAAAATGGATGCTTATTGAAAGCCTAGACAATTTTGCAGATGGATTTAGGAGCACTTTAATATATTAATTTGCTTTGTGGATAGCTTTATAGAAAAATTTAAGAACACTTTAATTTGGCAGCTGCTCAAAGTTGTAACAAGACAATTTTCCAAGGTCAAAAAACAATTTTAGTCATAATGGCAATTACTCTCTTAATTGCAAATCCTCTCTTCATCGCAATTGCTCTCGATCGCAAAGCAATTGTCGTCTCAATATAATATATAGACGAGAGATCATTCCACTATAAAATCGAATGTCCAAAGGAGAAACATAGTGAAATCGAAAGCTTACCTTCTGCATCAACATAGATCAAATATATGCATGGTATATACAATTTCAAATACTAGTGCCTTGGGGGTTAAGTGTATTGGCTTGCCCCACAAGGCTTAATTTTGATTTTGAAAGCACGGTCTTCATAAAACATCTGGTGCTGATTTAGTGTAATGTAAACAATAATTGCATATCTAACCTAGATATGGATTCAAGGTAAAAACGGTTTTATTGCCAACAATCGGGCATAAGGATCCCATATCAGACAAAAATATATGAAACCCCACAGGGGGTGTGTCTACTGCATATTAAGCTTTCAAGGGCTCCATCACTAAACAAATGCTTATACGACACAACACCTTACCTATCTGAAACAGACCTTGGAGATCAACTTTATGTGGTAGTGTTCTCCCTCTATATAGTCCTAACATCAATAGAGTGGCCTCACTGTTAATTTCAGCATGTTTGTGGATATGGTGGTATCCTACATCAATAGAGTGGCCCGACTAGATATCCTACAGAGACAATGAAAAAATTTAATTGCATAATTCACTCTTGAGAATGATTGGTAGGAAAATCCCTCTAATCCCCGAGTGGATGATCCCTCCCTCTAATGACAGTAACTTATTATTTTAATTGATTATCATGTAATCTACTTGAGAGATTATGATTGCTAATTGTGTCTAGGTATTTAAAATGTATTATTTCACTACATATACTAAAGATACTAAGCTTACATCGATATACTCCAGTTTTGTGTCACCTCCCACCACTGAAACCAGCCTAGATCCAAATACTAGGCTCTATCAAGCGCTGAGAGGGATCAAATCTCTCGAGGTGCAAACCTCTTCTCGGGTATTGCACTAAAGGAGGTTTGCACCTCGAGAGATTTGATCCCTCTCGGCGCTTGATAGAGCCTAGGATTTGGATCTAGGCTGGTTTTAAAACAATGAAAATCTAGTCCTTGCTTTAAACTTATGTTTATAATTGAGATATGATATATGCTTATTGGAAAGAAAATATTTATGATATTAGTTTTGTTGTTTATTTATTATTGTAAATATTTGTAAGAAGAGTTAATAGGTAAACATCAATGAGACTTTCATGAATATAAAATTTAACAATTGAAATTAACAACAAAGCTATTCAGTACCCCTTTCCTAAAAAATGTTTGAAAAATTAGTAATAAATTCTTAAAGTTATTTATTAAGATAGATTATTTTGTTTTATAAGAAATTGGTTGGAAAATGGTTAAATGATGTATGGGTTTGCCACATATATCTATATATATCGGTGGGTTAGTAGCATCAATCATAGATACTGATATTCCAGTATAGTTTATTATGTTTGACTATAATCATAGTCAACCATAGTAGTTAGAGAAATGATGGATTAGTGATCGAAGGCATACTAGTGCTAGTGGGTTGGTTGCTCAATGATTAATGGGTTGCTAGTGGGTTTGTTGCTCAATGATCAATGGGTTTCTGTGTGTTACTAATTGATGGTTAGAAGGTGTCAATGATAAAGAGGTTGATATATTAGTGGTTAAAGTTATTTTAGGTTAATGATTTAAGAAAAAATGGAACTTTACCCATATTGAACAAGTCAAATTAATTTAAATAGATATTAACTAAATACTTTTCCTATTACATTTAGCTAATATCCTATTACACTAAAAAGAAAAAGTTTCAATTAGAAAGCCACCAAATATAATATCTTTAATTTACACAATCAATGAAAACTTTATTTTTATCATTTTTTAAATTCTCTTAACAATTATAAAAGTAATTACTAGAAAAGATTATTGAATAAAATGCATTCATCTATAAGAAACCAAAGTAATTTTAAACTAAAATAATAAAATTATTTTTAATTTATTACTAACTTAAAGAAATTTAACATTATTAAAATAAGAAATAATAAAACTAAAAGTTAAACATGTTATGTTATTCTTAATTTAATCTAAGGAATTATTGTTTATTGAAAACCAAAAATTACATTTTATCTTAATACCTTTTTTTAACAAAAAAAGACCAAGTTAACAAAAAAAAAGTCTATGTATTTAGCAACATTGATATAGTGAACAACCTATTAGAACCTTCCTTCAAATTAAAAAAAAAATCCTATGGATGCACAATAAGTAGACTAATACTTATTTCATGATTAAATAGTTATACAAAACATATTAGTTTACATACACTCTTAAATATTCATTTTTTTAAAAGTAACTTACCTTGAAAAACATAATGAGAAAAAACAAGAGCCATGAGGTGGCAATGTCCCTGCACTTGCTAATAGCTATTGCTACAAGATGGAAGTTATAGAAATATGATACTTTTGCCACAAAATTGTAATATAAAATTTTTTATTTTGCCACAAAACTACTTGGCCATCTAATCAATTTCTCAATGTTTTTTAGAAACAAAAATAGTTGGAGAAGATGCAAAAGTTGTGCTAAGCATCCTTCATGATCAGTGAGCCAATTTCTTACATCTCAAATATGGATATATCGACATGGACATAGAAAACATTTTAACATAGGTATAAACACACAAATGAGTAGAACAAACAACCTTTACCATAACCACTCAACCAAATTCATAAAATAACTACAACAAGTTAAGAGATGTAAAGTTGCACAATATCAAAAAAAAGAAAAAAACACTTACAAATAACCTTCACCACACTAAGCTCAACCTCTCCATGATGGTGCAACTTGCAAATAGCATCTAACCAATGGATTCAAAATTGTGTTTCCACCAAAGTTTATAAAAACCACTCATCATGTGGGTTTTGATTGAGTTGTCATCTTTTCTTACCTAATATGTTATCATCTTGTATATCTCTAATATGTACCATGTAGTGATTTAATAAAAATTGTATCTTGCTAAGATGATCACATAACAACTAAAAAACAAAAAATAAATTAAAAAAATTATGTAAAATTATTATATTTAAAAATAATTTTTATATATTACACATTATAGAGTAAAATATTAAATTACTAAGATAATCATAAAACAAACAAAACAAAACAAAAACAAAACTTTATTAAAAAATATATATATATCCAATTATTATATTTAAAAATAGTCTTGGTATCATTACACGATGAACATGAAAAAAAAATAACATGGTGCCCATCACAAAACACTATAATGATCACATCAAAATATAATGATCCATCGTTGATGGTGGAGTTTTTAATCACTCAAACCTAATTAACATTTATATACCATAATCACAAGTACATAAATATTAGTTTATGA
This sequence comes from Pseudotsuga menziesii, assembly GCA_001517045.1. Lineage (NCBI taxonomy): Eukaryota > Viridiplantae > Streptophyta > Pinopsida > Pinales > Pinaceae > Pseudotsuga > Pseudotsuga menziesii. The sequence continues at coordinate 206,473 of LPNX010510150.1, forward strand.
AATTTTGGTTAAGCAAATAAATATATGTCCTCTCTCTAATAATAAACTATGGTCAATCTAATTATGTATATACGTTACCCCATGTACTCAACTTGCAAAGCTGGGCATTACCAATCCGTTGTGGATATCCTCGTATAATACGGTGGAACAAATGTCTCTGGTTTAATCACATTCTTTATCTATTTTCCAATATACTTTAGTTGAGAGGCATCGAAATCACGCTTCAAATATTCCATGGAAGATGATGTAGTACTAGTAGAGATCGAAGACAACTGGTCACCTCAGAGAATGAGACATATAAAAATTTATCATAAAGCAGTAAATTTTATCATAAAGCCGATGAAGCAGTAAATGTTATCAATACAGATGAGTGTGATCTGTGAGTCTTGACAATTTCCTTGACGGTGGACGGTAGGAATAACCTATCGACTCGACTATTTGCACCAATCGGACAATCAGGTTCCATTTAGGTGGCAGCGGTGCTCTGCTGCATGTCAGATTGGTGCAAATGGTTGGGTCAATAGGTTATTCCACGTCAGATTGGTGCAAATGGTCGGGTCGATAGGTTATTCCACGTCAGATTGGTGCAAATGGTCAGGTCGATAGGTTATTCCTAGAATAACCTATCAACCCGACCATTTGCACCAATCTGACGATCAAAGCTCCATTTAGGTAGCAGCGGTGCTCCATTTATACCCCAATTACTGATGCGTTGAATGCTGCTCCAAACAATACTGCAAGTTCATAGTGTTTAGTTGTGATTCCTTTTGTTTTATCAATTTATAAATAAACATAAGTTGCTCTACGTATCACATTGTCTATGATTTCTCATGATTCTCTCTTGCACATTGTAATTGAATGCTGAGATTTTTTTTAAGTACAAGAAAGGCTCGGAAGATATCATTTCTGGACCTATGCCATATCTCCTTACTGTTTGATGGCAATATCGTCTAAAGACTAGATGTATTTACTGTATACTCCAGCCTAGAGTTGGAATCGATTATAATTACTGCAGGATCTCCGTTTTCACACTGTGAACATTTTATTATTTATAAATAAGTATAGTTTCCCTACATATCCAGTTCACTTTGTCTACCATTTCTGAGTTGTCAATATTCTTTTGTTTGAGTTGTCTATCTTTCCCATTGTCTTAGGCTCAAAGAATACAAGACAACTCCTTTTTACATCTGACAGCATTAAAAATTGCCAAGATTTCTCGATAGAATCGTAGATTTCCATCGTCTCTGCACTCTCGATACACGATTTTCCCACTGTCACTACTCTGTATAGGTCTGGACTATTTCACCCAATGCCCCTGGAACTGATAATCTTTAACATGGATGTCAAGGGGTATAGTTTTAAGGACGTTCTTGTAAGAGGTTACAGACAGTAGAAACACTAAATCGAGAGCATATGTCAACCAAGAATATGCAATAAAGTTACATCTATTTCCATGCTCTTCTAAGAGGAAGGAAACATAAATGGAGGAGGTCAAGAGATGGAGCACTAAGCCCAGCAGTCAGTCAGGTGTTTTGGCATTTTCCACAACCAACCATGGCATCCTGTTGGTTGGCGCATCTTCCCGTTTGGTTGTTATGAATTTGGTGGATTGAATTCGATAATACCATTACTTAGAAACCAACTGAAATCTACACAGTCATTCCATAGGAAGCCATACCAAAATCTCTTCAATAAAATTGTGAAGTGTTTTGGCATTTGGCACAACCAACCTTGACATCCTATTGGGAGGCTCATATTCCAGTTTGGTTGTTATGAATTTGATGAGAACCGCATTTTCCTGTGAAGAGCTCTTTCCAGACATTCCTAGGGAGACCATGGAGAAATTACTCTCGCACAGTTTATATCATATATATATGATGTGGTCGATCCTCCTGGTTGGACAAAATGCTGGGGGGATTTTGCTTTGACCACACTGTATTATGGCGAATATATGAACTTGGGACCAACCAAAGAAGTCCTGCAGATAGATGCCTAACCCGGTCCAACATATGCCTTTCTTTCACCAGTAAGGAGCCTTTCAATAGATGCCGGTAATCTATCCAGTGTAGCGGTCATGTTACTAGTCCAGGATAGAGGGGTCTAGGGGGCTCCTGCCCTTGTTTATTCAGATATTTATTTATTCTATAAGCTAGGTTTTAGGAACTGGCAGGAACTGTAGAGCCCTTGTTTCTTCAGATCTTTATTTATTCTATAAGCTAGGTTTTAGGCACTGGCAAGAACTGCAAGCGAGTTCACTGGCCTGGCTATCACGCAATGGACATTGCTAACGCTCAGAATTAGTATTAAAAATGCTAATCGTCACAAATAAAACAAACAAAGGTCCACCTGCTCTTAACATGCCTCTTATCTACAGACACAAGGCTGCATATAAGAGAATCATATCCAGAATAGGAAAACTTAAGAAGAGAAAATGTAAGAATCAAGGTAGTTATGCACGACGAAAACAACGAGCGCCAATACCTGCAATGTTGAATGGCAATGTATTAGAGAAAACACAGATAATTAATTGATTGTATGTCACTATGAGAATAACTTAAAAAAAATCAAGACCAGATTATTGAAGACAACTTGGGATGAAAGCATACATTGAAACCCTATTTGGACAATGGATTTCACCTTAGACATGATATATGAATTGGGCAGAAAACCCTCAAAATGACACAATGGGGAAGCCAATAGAACTCTTTACTGGTGAGAGCATATCACAGCTGTCAAAACCGCAAATTTTAAAAAAAGTTTAAAATTTTGAGATAACAATAAATGCTAAAACCTGCGGTCTAATATCAGCTAACGGTTTGCATAAAGAAATAGTCAAGTAATTCATTTCACTAAATTCTAATTTAATAACTTAATAGTTTATATTGCATAACAAGAATAAAATCTTCATGTGTATTGTTTGCTTCAATTTACTGATTAGTCTTTTCATGTCAAGTAGGTGGAATCTACTTTTGAATCCGGGGCTTACTTAGCAATCGTGCTAACGCAGATGAATACTGATTCTTATAGGTTTACAGGTATGATCGATTGAGTATATATTAAAAGATCTTTTAAGTGTCAGCAGTATTTTATTTGCAATTTAAAAAGCTTAGTAATTAAGCTACTAAACTCCAAACAGCTCCTGTAAGGTAAAACCATTTGGTCTTCTTCAGTTTTTCAAGTAGACAAGTTTGGAAGTAAGTAATGATAGTACAACATGTTCGCGACTCTAATCATTAGAATCTCAGTTACAAGTACTTCTTCTTTAGTCTATGAAATTTGGAATGTTTATAATGATTGTTAATGTCAGTATTTATGCAATAGTATCTTATCTTGCCTGTGTAATTATTGACCCTCATTTTGTTTTTGCAAGATAACTTACAGCCTGTTATCTTTTGGATAGTAAAAACCTTTGATTGTGTAAACTACAACCATCATGCCCTTCTATATGAGCTCATGGTTACCTATATTTTATTTCCAAGTCGAACTCTATGGTTCTAGTGACTTTTGGATTCAATAGGGTCATTCCTATTCTAGTTATCATGTTTACTTCTATAATTACCTTACTGTCCACTAGACATACTGAAATGAGAATAAAAACCAAGTTGAGTTGTGACTCCAAGCTCTATCAAAGTATTGTCGCTTGAACTATGTAATAGAATTTCGTAATAATATTTTTACCTTCAGTTTTGTACTACTTCAAAGCTTTGATACTATTTGAGTTATCAGTTCATGTAAGTTTTATAGATATGCATAATCTATTTGTTCAATAGACATTCAATCTATAAGTAGTTTGTTATTATAAATGTATTTTAATCTAGACTTTATAATCCTTTGCATTATTACATTGTGCTATTTATAAAGCTTAGACTTGTAATATCGTTATTTACAAAAGGTTTACTATGTATAAGTTATAGTTTATCTTTGTTACTAGAGAAACTATAGTTATTTAATATCTAGCATGAACTCTCTTATATGCACTATAGTGTATACCTAACACATTGATCTAAGTTTAATACATGAATTATTTGATTTTTAACAAATAAATAAAACAAAGCTTAAAGGAAAGATACACAACTCTTTAAACTGAAATTGCAATGTTGTAATTGAATAACATAATGTTCAAAATGGAATTAGTCTTATGCATGAATGACTATTTGGGTTTTAACGAAGGTTGATGAGTATCATTTGTTGAAGGGTCAATGAACCTTCACCATGGATACTAATGTCCCTATACTACCATACGATAATGTGCAAACGATTAAAGATTTGGGTAGCGAATTATTGGGTTGACATTATGGTTTACTCCACGCTCCAATGATCAAATAATTGGATTATTGTTTTTACGCAGGAACTATAGGACACGACCCTCGTTGCAAGTGTTAATTTGTTGCTACGTGGTCGATTCCTGTCCATGCATGGGAAATATATAATGCTACTGAAACCTAACCAATATCATTTATGTCCCGCAGTTTTTGCTGGCTCTAGGGTTGCTTGGCTTGTCTCCCATGGCGGCCATCGTTCCTCCTGGTTACAGTCGCATTGTGCCTCGACTCCGTGCTGCTTTTGTTCTCCGATGTGTGGTTTTGAATGCCATTTGTAGTGGCTGGTTCTTACTTTGCAACAAGTGGAGTTGTTTTTTGTTACCCTTGGCTCGCTGCTTGTGAAACCTTTCATCCATTGCTTGCGTAGCTTAATGGCTGCTTTGGTTTCCTTCTCTTGTTCTCGTGGTTCGCTATTGTGTGAGATTCTTGAGGGCTGTTTGGGTTTTCAAATGCACAACTTGTAGGTGACAGTGCTTCATGAATTTGTTCGTTGTTCTCCTATTGACAGGTGATTATCAGACTTAGAAATTATTTTACTTACTGCAAGTATATATAGATTGTATTCATGATTTAATAAGTAATTTGTTTCGCTGACAGTGGTTTGATGCTTTGCTGTAGGTGCTCGCCGCTATAAAGCTTGTACTGTAAAAAAGAAAAGACAGTCCCTTACAAAGGCCGTGGTTCGTGGTTCAAACTCAAGTAAGCTCCGTGGTCCAAATGATGGATTTTCACTCTGCTAGTGTTAGGGTGGTCGTTGGACTCGCCCAGGGTTTTGGAAAACCCTTCCTCGTCTCGCCACGAGTTATGTTATTGTTTTAATGTTTTTACAGGTTGTTGTTAAAATACTTAAATCAAACCCTTGCTAGGGTAGACTCGATTTATATTGAGCATTGTACTTAGTCGAAGCTTTGGCTTTTTGGCCGGGTTTAAGTTTGTAAATTTTGTAATGACGGTACTGTCAGTAGACTTGTTTGGTTTAACAATGTTTTACATTACCCTCTAAGTAAAAAGTTAGGGTTTTACCCTTCTTGAATGTCATGAGGTTTATATTCTATTTGCGTACTGTGTAAGAGTTTATAAATAGAAACTTAAGGCTGATACTTACAGCCGTAACTTAATTATTGCTTGTTGATTGGAAAATGGATTAGGGTTTGACTTGTAAAAACCCTTGTGTTGATATAAATTATTCTTGTTATAATAATTATTTAGTTTTCTATTTTTCCTTAAAGGACTGTGAATAGATTATTATTTGTCCTTCAAGGACTATGAGCAATTATATTAACTGGTTATTAATAATTACATAATCTATGTAAATTTTAGTTTTAATATTTTGGTACTTGTAAATGTAATAATTTTTAAGGGTATTAACCGTGACATTTATTTCTGTAGATGTATGCTGCTAGTAAAAGAAAGGACACAGTTTCTTTATAAACACATTTTGTATAAGTTGATTAGTAATGTGTTTCATTTCGGTGCATAATAATTTTAGTTGGTTGTTTAATAGTTTTTTTTTAAAGAATTAACTTGTGTTTAACCTAGGTTACTACAATAATTAAAATACAAATAGATTACGCTCAGAATATGAGCTAGGGTTTATCCTCCTTTAACTGTTATAGAGAATTATTTTCTATATTGTTATCTTGTAAATTCGATTACTGTCACACAGTTTTATTCAGTTTGTTTTTATGAATTATTAACATCACTGTTTATTGTTAATAATAATATTATTTGTATAAATAATATTATTATCTATGTGTAATGTATCCTCTTAAGTTTATGTTGGTATTTATTTGTATAATAAATAAGACTAAGAACAGTCTATAGTAATTCTATTTATTTAATAAAGTTATCTTTGTAATATTGCTAAAAGAAAATAAGAGCTTTCCTGTTTGATAATACTCTTTACATCTATATTGTCTGTAAGTGTATAAGGACAGTTTCATAATAATAACTTAAGCATAGGTTACTACTGTCCTTTAGTTAACAATACTAAGAAAATAAAACTGAATTATTTATCAAGTTCTTATTTCTGGTTCAGATGGTTATAGGTAAAAATAGTTAGTACTAAAAGAAAACAGATACTATCTGTATTATTTTTACATCTTTTCTTAACATAGATGATAAACATAAACATTCATCTAGTAATACTAGTTCTTCTCTTTCAGTATAGATGTACAATTTATAGAAGTAGATACTATGTAGAAAATGAATTATATACTTAAACAAACTACTGTCAGTAAATAATAAGATTCTTGTTCTTTTATGATATTCTAAATACACAGTCTAGTTCTGACAACATCTCTACAAAACATATTAATAAACTTTCTAGAAAACAACTTGTTGAGGCCTGGAAATTCGTAGGCGGCAACAGTAAGGGATTCTCCCCAATCAGCGTTCCCAACTAGCCCGCTGACTGTTTGGTATAGGGAATCCGTCCGGTTTACGGTCCGGCTACCGTAGGTCAAAGAAACAACAAGGGTTTACCGGTTGCGGCCCGGTCCACCGGAATTTGTATTTTGACTTAATATGCAATGCATATGCCTATCTAAACCGTGCAGGGTGATAAGGATGCCGGGAACCACACAATGTGCTGCGCATGTTCTTACCTCTCGTCTTATGTTCACAACATCTAAACCACATATGCAACTATGAACTAAGATGATTAACTATCTATCCCTGGGGAGCCAAAATAATTATTATTTAGCAATGCATTAACTTCATGTAGAATAAACACAATCACAGGTAACTGATATTTGTATTTACAGCACATGAAAGAGAAATTATTCCAACAATCAGATAGCTAACTGTTATGTGAAGCACCAGCATTACTAAAAGTGAATTTTCCAGAAAATAAACCGGAAATCATTCAACAAGCCATAAGTCATAGAGTTAGAACGATCTCACAATTCATGGACATATGCTGAAAAACAAAATAGTTCATTTTCCTGCCATCCATTGCACACCATTTGGAAAATCCCACAGCACTTTCTCCAACAGGCAAACTACAATTCTTTATTGCAAAAAGGAAATAGTTCTTCTTTACAATAGGTCATCCAGTGTGACCGAGGAAAAAAATCCCTTTCCTTTGTCTCTCTTCCCTAGTTTTATACAAAAAGCAAAAAATGCTTGGGTTGCCCAAAGTGACCTTTGGGCTCCCCAAGGCTTCAATTTCTCTCAACCCCTTACAAAATATTACATTATACAAAGTTTGACCAGTCCTTCTCACTTGGAGGGGCCCGCTTGGTCTTCCAAAAATTTCCTCCACGCTACTGCCTCAGCCGCGAGTCCTTCAAATGAGTGGGGCTCCAAGAATTGTATATTCAGCTCGAACTTATCTGCTTGGTTCCGAATAGCTTCTATTCTGGCCTTGTTCAGGTGCACCTGTTCCTCCAAGAGCTGAATACTAATGGCTGCGTGTCCAATTTCATTTTTCAGGATCGGCTCATCAAGGGCTCTGATACATTGGACCTTGGCTTCATCCTCCTATTGCCTTGTCTGCAACATCCCTGCAATTGTATCATGATCAGGGAATTCGTGTAGCCTATGTTCAGCTTCCACTTGACAGCGATTATAGGTGACAAGGGCTCTTCTAAAGAACTCTGTACATGCTCGTATTTTCTTTTTAATCTGTTGCTCTCCTCTCTCTCCCTTCTCAAGGTGTCCTTCAGCTGAGCGGAGGTTTTCTTGGTTGAGTCTATCTCTTTCATCATTTGATCTACATTGTCCTCCGTAGCGTCTATTGCTGCTCTGCCATCCCTTATGACAAACTTGGGATCTTTATCCGTTCCGACCATCACATCTTTGTCGGTTATCATGGTACTGGCCATCTCTTCAGCCCCTACCTTTTGCTCAGTTCTTCTCATGATCCTTTTGGTTGCCCTGTCGTAATACACTGTGC